>CM017323.1:26259652-26425004 GCA_006937295.1 Carpinus fangiana
TGAATTAGTTATGTTTGTTTTAATTTGGATGTGACGATCGACAAATGGTTATGTTCTTTTACTTTTGTAGTGGGCGATTGGGTGTTGGCAAAGACGGAGGTGGTGGTGGTAGGCCAAGGCCCCCTCAAAATTGTATGAAAAAAAAAAATTACAGTTACTACATTTATTACATTTATTTGGCCCCTAGCCAGAAGAGAGATTTGGCCCTTTGGCCTACCCTGTGCAGAATCTGCAGATGGCCGGAGAGCTGGAGAGGGTTAAAAAAAAATCTAACCAAAATTAAGCCCCGTCCAGCCCAATCTTTACAAAATTAAAATTAAGCTCCCCTCAAACTAAGTTAACACAACCCATAAATTTTAAGACCAAGGAGGCTACAAGAAAATCACCATTACACTTTCATCTCTCTATGCAGCATGGCACTTCAAACAACCAACAAGGTTACAAGAAGCACTTTTCTTGTCACGGGTTAAGTAGTTTGAGCCTCATTCGTCATGTGGTAGGCTCTGATATTATAAGAGGGTTGCTCATTCTTTATAAACATGTTCAAGATTTTGTCCATAAGCAATGTGAGATTATTCTCAACACTTTCATGTCTTTTTATTTTTTATGTTAACAAAATTTTGATTATTTTTTGGGTTAAATACTTAATGGGAAATTCTCATTTTCATTCTCCCAAACTCATCTCCTCACCATCTCATCTCTCATGTAGGAAGATGGGTCCCACTTAAGTCCATGCTGGAAGTAAAATTTAAGAAGAAAGATGGTGAGGGGATGGGTTGTAGAATGAAGTGTAGCATTCCCCATACTTAATTCCCCCCTAGGGTTTGATAATTTTTTTTTTCCCCCTTAAGGTTAGATTTTTATCATAGGGGTTCCATGTAGTTTTAATAAAGGACCAAATTAGTTTATCCGTTAGTTGACTTAACGAAAGTCTAGTTATTGACACGAGGCCTAATTAAAAGTTGACACGTGGTATAACTTGACATGTCATCATTATTCACACTGCCACCTAACCTGCCACCTAATTAAAAGCAAATATCCAATTAATAAATTAAAAAGGCTGAAAGTTGTTTTTTTAAAACACCTAATTTAAAAAAAAAAACAAAATTCCTAATTAAACAAACAAAACAACTAATTATATAAAACAACTTCAGCCTCTTCGATTGATATTCACGAACAGGTGAAGAAAAAACTCCAACCCCAAGCTTTTACGGCCAAATCTCAGATGAGACCCACCACTCTCCAGCGACAGACCCAACGCCCCTATCAGCACCTATAGAACCTTTTTCGACGAACCCCACTCTTTGGCGACAGACCCAACGCCCATATCTTCTCCGACAGATAATAAGCCCCTTCTTCCACAATCCGAGAAACCCACGATCCCCGTCAATCTCATAACCAAACATGCGTAGGACCATTGAATAAAGTAGGCATAAAAATTGAATATCAATCAATGTGTCCACCAACCAAACAACAATCCAAAAAAGTAGTCATTGCTAAGCAATCCCAAAACCACAATCCAATAACACGGTTTCTTCACTATTTAACTAGAAACCAGTCAAAAGTAACCCAAAATAGCATACCACGAGATAGGGGCGCTGGATCCGGGCTGAGATTGATGGGATCATGGGTTTTACAGATTGTGGAAGAAGGGGTCTGAATGGAGGTTGGGGGAATCATCGTTGCTGGAGGTTGGTGCGGTGGTTTGGCCGTGTAAGAACGGTGGGGACTGTCGGAGAAGATAGAGGCCGAACGGTGGGTTTGCGGTGTTTTGTCTGTCGCCAGAGAGTGGGTTCGTCGCCGGACTCTATGGTGAACGCCGGATATTGTGGGTGGACGCCAGAGATGGGGGTTGGGTGGGGATGACGCAGGATACTTTTTCGTTGTTCAATCCTCTCTCTTAGATTTGATTGAGATTTTTATGTTTAGTATATTTGTTTGTTTGTTTTAATTAACAAAATAAAACCCACAACCTTTATTTTAATTTGTAATTTGTTTGTTTTAAACCCTAATTAACAAAATAAAATCCAATTTTATTTTAATTTGTAATCTATTTAAAAAAAAAAAAAAATTGGTGGCAGCTTAATATACGGTCAGCACTGATAACGTGTCAAGTTATGCCATATGTCAATTTCTAATTAGGCCACGTGTCAATGACTAGACTTCCGTTAAGTCAACTAACGGTCAACTAACGGATGGACTAATTTGGTCTTTTATCAAAATCACATAGATCCCTTATAATAAAAATCTAACCCTAAGGAGGAAAAAAAAAATTATCAAACCCTAGGGAGAAATTAAGTATTTAACCCTTATTTATTTTACATATATCATATATTTGGGATTTATCAACAATACGTGGCACTCTTAGTAAAAATTTAAATTTATTAAAAATATAATTAATTAATTTAATATTTTAATTTTATATATTTTATTAAAAGTGACAAGTGTTATAAAATATGTTAAGTATTTTGATAGAATTTGACTACATAGATTAAATTGTTATTTTAATCTATTCAAAAAAATTCTAAATTATTTTTTATCCACTAAAGCGATTTATAATTTTAGCTAAACACATAAACTAATCTTATATTTATTACTTTATTTTATCAAGTCAAATCTCCAAATTGAAAAGAAAAAACATTTTTTATGTTTGTTGGGTTAGTGAAAAACGTTCTTGTATGTCAGTATGTGCGCATTGTGCGGTAGGTATGGCTTTCAAGCCGCAACAAAAAAGGACAAACAAAAAATAAACATAAAAAAACAAAGTCGAAGGAGAAAGGTGTCTCTGCACCTTCGGTTAATTGTTTTATTCTTTATAATATAAGAATTTTTCATATCTTCTAAATGAATGTTGCAAAATTAAAATTAAAATTAAATCACATTTAATGCAATCCGAACAAATATCACCACCAACATTATTTATTTTAATTCTTGATAAAGTAATATAAAATATTAAATGCACTTTTAATTAAACCTGTAAATATCAGAGATAAATAGAAACTTTAAAAAGAGTGATTGATTACCAGAAGAAGTGAGTTCTGATCGATGATTTCAACTTCACTTCACTTTCTGTGCAACCACATGAGAAAAAACAGTGACTTTACCGTGAGCAATTGGCAAGTCTAGAAACGCAAAAATAAAGAAGATTAGGTAGAAAGAAATAGTTGAGAAATCTTTCTCAGCTCACCGGTTTCACAAAAGAATTGGAAATCAAAACTAATCAAGGTTTAGAAGCTAATAAAAAGAAAATCCATAGAAAAGCAAACTAGATAACAGTATACTTCAAATACATACATTAGCCTATTCAAAACATGGCAAAAAAATTCAACTCCAATTGCCGGATGAAATGGATTTTGAATTTGATTCATTGTTCATCAATTGATGCAGGTATTGTTCATAGGAAATCCAACCAAAAAAAAAAGTAAAACAGAGTCCGATCATACAAACGAAAATAATAATAATAATAACTCATCTGTAAATATAGAGAAATAAAAAAAAACAAAAAAACAGCGATTGATTACCATCAAAAGTAAGTCGTGATCGACGATCTCAGCTTCACTTTCTGTACAACCACAAGAGGAAAAACAATGATCTTACTGGTAAGCAATTGGCAAGTCTAGAGATGCGAAGAAGAAGAAGAAAGAAATAGTTTATAAAGTTTTCTCAACTCACCGGTTTAACATAAGAATTGAGAATTGGAGCGAGAAAGAGAAAACATAGCGATTTTTTTGAAAAATTGAATGAACAATGTTGTAGGAGGAGAACTCACAGGTTTAACATAAGAATTGAGAATTGGAGCGAGAAAGAGAAAACATAGCGATTTTTTTGAAAAATTGAATGAACAATGTTGCAGGAGGAGAAGAAATTTGTTACTTTTATAAACGAGGGTACAACGTTTGCCAAAAGAGTTTGTTAAATTATGGACCCCACCCCGCTTGGTCACGTGCACTCGCACGAGGAGTTTGTTAGGGTGGTTTTCTTCTTTTTTTTTTTAATATATATATTTTTTCCTTCTATAAATAAGTACTATACTCTATAATTATAAATTGTTTGTTTTCAGCTTTGAGCACCCTCACCACCCCCCCAAAAAAAAGAAGAAGAAGAAGAAGTGGTACAAAGTGGCCCAAATGAACCAAACTCAAGTAAGGCCTGCAATTGTTTGTAATTAGGGCAAGTTAAATCAGAGCAAGAATTTTAGTAAATGCCAAATAATATAACTTACTTTTGTCACTTTATTAAAATCTCATTTTAACTCCTCCCATCTTCAAAGACCAAAAGTTTTCAATTACAACCATCTTCGTCCCCATTCCAATCAAAATACATATATATAGTTTAAAAGTTTGAGATCGCTTATTCCCAAGCTAATTTATCCATGAAGCACTTATGGGTGCCATCTTCCTTGTATAAAACGTTTCCAGCTGTACGTTGATTATAGCCCCGATCTGTACTCCTCTCTATCTCGTTGAATCACGACTAATTCAAACTGTAGAACTGGAATTCACATTGAAGGCTCATCTTTCTAAAGGATCTCAAATTGAGTTTAGAGGAGGACAAACAGCTGCTGCTATTTTCTCCCCGAGGTTGAATTTCTTTGCAATCCAACGGCCGAACATCTTCAGCTCAAACCAAGCTCTCAAAGAACATCTTCAGCTCCAACCAAGCTCTCCAAGTACAGAAGTAATGCGAGCAGTTCTTGCTCTTTATCCGAACTATCATCAAACCAGCTTTCAATGGGTATTCCATTGTCAATTTGGAATCCAAATGCCTAACAGAAAGCCAACGCACTTATTAAGAAAACTAAGATTTCCATTTATGGAGGATATCCTGTGTAGAGGATGAAAAATAAGTATGCCATGGTATGCTGCATAATATTGGCATGAATCCAATGTTATATTTTTCCGAACAAAAAAGAAAAAGTAAAAAAGGATTCTATTTCCTCCACAAAGAACAAAGAATGTCATTCAATGACTCTGAAGAGTGAGGAGGGTGTCATCCCGTATCTAGCTTTGTTCCTTTAAGGGCTTCCACTATGTGAAGAAATTATAATGAATATACAAAATCACAAAAGCAGGCTCCCGCGATCATCTTCTCCTTCGCCACCAGTCTGGGACTTTCAACCTCCGGCTTCTATGTATAGCAAGTTTGACCTCAGGAAGCTTATGTTTTACCTGCCTCCATAGCATATTGACAGCGTCTTCCTTTTTGGGGGGGTACTGAAATTCGTAATGATGGGAGATATTCTTAAGCCGCTTCCACATATCAATCCATCTCTCTTTTGGAAATTTCCGGAGCTGATTAACCATGTAACCAGGTTCCAGTGCCTCTTTGAAAGAGAAGAATATGGAGAATTGGGTGTAGTCAATTTCATCCTCGAATGGGAGCTCAATTTGATCACTTACAATGACAGGAACACAGTGGCTCACGATGGCATCAAACAGACGACAAGATGAAGGCGTGTCTCCCGCAGGATGCAAGCAGAACTTTGATGAACGCATTCCTTGTGAAGACTGGTATAACAGAAATGAAAGAAATGAGAAAGATGAAAGTATGCAAGCAAACACATTTAGAGCGTTGACTAGGATACTCGTATGAATGCAAGGTCAGAACTTTTGTTTTCGGGGATTCCATTCTGTTTCAGTCAAGAAAAAATTTATGATTTCACAGCCCCTTAAATTTGGTCCTTCGACATGGTGACATATGTCTTTCAATTGTTCCTCTTTCCATGGAATCATGGTTAGAGATATATGCGGCAAACATTGCATGGTGTTGAATTTTCATTGAGCAACATTCATCTAGATATTCAATTAGAATTTACAAGAAGCAAGCTATGTATCAATAAGACAGCATCAATGGATGATTTTTTTTTTGATAAGTAGACAGCATCAATGGATGATTAAGAAGCAAGAAACTTTTGACAAAATCATTGCATCTTCTTTCTTATGGTTAGAAAAAGTATGAATCATCTACATTCTATGACCAAGATATGCCAATAAAAATATCACTTGTAGGTTATCTATTAATCAACTACTTACCACTTTTATATTTTCACCTGTGGCAACACTCCGCTCATAGTGAACATCATCATAACCAGCTAATATCTTTGCCAATTTAACACGAACAATGCCTTCCTGCAACAAAACAAGACCCAGGAAAATCAACTGTAGTTTCAAATGTGAAGCTTAAGAACTGGATGTTGTTTATAATTCAAAATAAATTGAACTTAACACACATCTTTCCTGAATGTCCTCCCTCGAAAGAAAAGAAGTATGGTGCGAGATTCATATGGGTCTGGAGTGTCATCATCTGTAAATGAATCCACAACATGCACGTACGGGGAAACCACATCTTTGCTCAAATTTGACATGATTCTAGGGTGGCGGCCAAAATCTACAACAATCTGAATAGATGCATTCACCTGTTCTCGTAGAAATCTGAATGCATTGGGATGTGTCATAGGAATCACATGGTCTCTGCCTCCAGACCGTAGCCAGTACTTGGATTTCCGCAAGAATTTCAGTAAATCAATCTGAAATCAGAAGCAACCCATACTGAACTGTAAACAAAAGTTCATAGGTTCAACAAAGGTGTAGTATTTGAAACATATTTTTGTCCCGTGTAATGTTGATGTGAAAAAAGAGATGACATCAGAGGCAGAACTCCAGAAAACTGATCAAGCGATGTGCAAAGAAAATGAGCAGTCTTACATAAAATAATTAATAGGTAAAACAAAATGAATTTCAACCAATACAAACCGCTAAGTCATTGGTCATAACTGCCCTCTAACTGGTGAATTATCAACCATTTGCTGAAAAACCTCGTAAAATGATCTGGGCATGGGTTTTTCTCATATATAGTCAAAGAACAGCTAGAGATTTTTTAAAACGTGACCAACAAAAGAATTGAAATCATTTGCTATCGACCCTTTCTGCAACTATGTCCATCAAAGGCCACATATTGAACTCCCAAAATAATGAATGGTGAACAAACAGAACGAACTTGTCTTATAAAGCAAAGCCTAGTGGGTAGACAATTGCAGAAACCTTTGCATGTCGAAAAATCAATTGCATTATGCATCGGTTACCAAATAAGGTAAATGGAATGTGATGTTCGATTAGCCACCAAGTCCAAACTATCCTATGCTACAACCCGTGGGTTCCCAATCACAAGCAACCCCTTCAATATGTCACTTCTGTTAAATGACTCCATTAAAAAAAAAAAAAATCCAAACTCGCATAAAATTCTCAGTCTGTCCAGATATTTTGAAACTTGCTACTTTTTATTTCATCCAACAATAATGTGCCTCAGAAAGTAAGCAATTCTCTTAGTATCCAAAAGATTAACCATTCTCCCACTTTTCAGATCAGTTCCTTAGCAAATCGAGGACAAAGATGTTTCAAGTTTTACAAGCTCGGCTGAGTGTTTATGTTAAAACAATCAAGCTTAATCCAATGCAAAAGCCAACCAAAGCTAAGAGTCCACTCGAAAACCAAGCAAAAGCACCCAATTCAATGACATTAACGCTCATTTTTCCCAATTCCCCTAATCAATTCACTAGACCCATAAAAAAATAATAATAATAATAATAAAAAACGAAGAAGCCGGGTCAAGTACCTGCAATTGGCGATCAATCTGCGTCTCCGGATCCGTCATGGTGTGCCCGTAGGTGTTGAAGCTAAGCGAAGAGAAAAACGGCACGAAGAACGCGTCGGCCATTTCAGGATCGGAAACCCTAACGGCCTCTCTCTCCTCGGCGCCACCTTCAGCTTCGTATAGAAGCGATCCCATCATCCAGTACTCCACGCTGTGCTGCCTCCTCAGGCCCGAGTTCCTGGGCCACGGAAACCATGTACCCCCCGTCACTGGGGTTTGGTTCGGGTTCCGGCGGTTCAGCATGCCCACGTTGTACCGTCGCGGGAGATCGTACATGTAGACCCGGAGAGGCGGGTTGGTGGTTGCACAGAGGGAGCGCGCACCCGCGGGTGATTGTATCAGAGGGAAGAAGTATGATCTGAAATCGACGGTCCCCATTAAGATAGAGTATGAGATAAGGAGGAGGAGGACGAAAATCAGAGAGATTGCTGCTTTTCCGTACATTCTCGCGGGTGTTTCTGTTAGTGGTGGTGCTGTGGCTGCATTTACAGCAGTCTCTTTCTATTTTTTTTTTTTTTTAAGAGTGATGAGCTAACTGTCCGTTTTATTGTGTAAGAGAGAAAAAAAAGACACACACAAAGGGGAAATTTTAAGAAATTATAAAAAATTAATTATCTTTCAACCATTTCCTTAAATCTACCATTAAATTTTTAAGGAACCCACATAAGTACATAATTCAATGGTAAATATATTAAATTTATAAATAATAATAATAATAATGCATAACATTTTTTTTTTAAGGATACCAAAGTATGAAACCATGCAACTATTTTTGTGCCATTCATATTTATTTCTTTATTTTTTTTTTGACATGTTGTGCCATTCATATTTAGATGCAATTAAATAGAACAAATAAGAGAATAATTAATGGAACTTTGGGGAACAAAATTAACAATAGAAAACTATTCTTAACAATAGAAAAACTACCTTTTTCAAGTTGTATCGAATTTATATTTGCAATGTTGGTATTAAAAATGGATAAAAATGGAAAAAGAGGTTAAGTCATTCATAGTAAATGGGTGATTATGGTAGTTAGGAATTCAGTGGTTCGTGTAAAAGTGATGATGGTCAAGGTATGGACAGCTTTTTAATTCAATGCTATAATGAACTCAAACGGGAAGATAATTCTCTTTGATTCCAAATTAATATTTTTAGTATTTAACGGTATATACAATATTGCGTTATTTCAACATTTTAAACAACCTGACAACGTAAATAGTATATACACAATGGAAAATGATACAGGCACAACTTAAGTCCAACTTTAGTCCAACTTTTCTATTAAGTTTTAAAAAAGAAACTGATGTGGAGGAGAGAGAAAGCCTTCAACTAGAGAGAGAAAGATAAATTTGGCTTAGAAGTTGGGCCAAAGTTAGACTTAAATTGTGTCTGTATCAAACCTCATACACAATGCTACCCTTAAGGTGATAAACTACCTAATAATGTGTTTGTGATTGGTCATCCCAAAATTGTCATTGGGGTGGGTGTAGGTCGACCTCCCCCACACCATTTTAAGGATGAGATTGACCATGGTATAACCACCATCCAAGAGCTAGCTCTCCCCCAAAGGTTTAAAGGGGAGTATTGGGGTGAGAGTGGCATATTATTCCATGCATCCAAAGAAGTGGTCTATTAGCCCGATAAAAATGGTTAGGGTGGTCGTGCACCCACTTGAGGGTGGTTGGATGACCCCAACATTACTAATGAATGGTTTGACCACCCTCTCATCCTTGCTTGTTCTTTTAGGGTAGTCAAACCATCTCACACATTCATTTGTGAGTCAAATAGTGGTCCACTCTTATAGGGTAATCTAGCCACACTATTTAGTTACTTAATTTTTTTTTTTTTTAAAAAAAAGACTACATCACTCAATTTGGGTGGTTCGAAAAATTTAAATATTAAAAATTGTACTCACACAAAATAATAATAAGTAAATATTAAAAATTGTAGGCGCTTTAAAATTGCAAGGATCTCAATCCTTAGTAATAACCCTAAGAATTGCGTTGTAATTATTTTGGGTTTTTTTTTTTTCTAAAAAGGGATTTTCTTGAAATAATAGAAATTCTATTTTTTGTTTTGTTTTTTTGTTTTTGTTTTTGTTTTGGGTATTGTTATCAATTGTATACCAAATAGTCAAAGACATTCGATCTGGTGAGACTTGACAAGCCTCCATAATAGAGTGTCTATGTTAAAAATAAAATAAAATAGAGTGTCCAATTATTTTTTGTGTAGTTGATTTATTTATTTATATATTTTAATAAAGAAGACATTTGACAGGCCTCCATAATAGAGTGTCTATGTTAAAAAAAAAAAAAAATAGAGTGTCCAATTATTTTTGTGTAGTTTATTTATTTATTTGTATATTTTAATAAAGAAGACATTTGACAGGCCTCCATAATAGAGCGTCTATGTTACAAATAAAATAGAGTGTCTAATTCTTTGTTGTCTAGTTTTTATTTTATTTTATATTTTAATAAAGAAGACATTTTACTGGCATTTTACCAAAAAAGAAATGTTAACATTACAAACAAGAGTAATGCTATAAGGTTTTTTAGAGTATTCATTGAGTTATTTCAAATGTAATGTGATTTTTAAAATCATCAATAGATCAAAAGTTAATAAACCACATCTCAAATTTAATAGTAATTTTAAAAACCGCATCACATTTAGGATGACTCTAGAAAGACTTTAAGAAGCCCTATAACATTATTCTACAGACAAATTTTATAAAAAAAAACATTTTATAAAGTAACGTGGCACCTCATGATTCAAAATGAGATAGATTCAAATTTTAAAAAACTTGGACAAAGTTTTCTTTCAAACTGGATTGGAGGAATTTCTTTCAACCTAATTTATAAAAGTGACATGAGTCCATTTTTTTAATAACATGTGAGATGAATATGAATTTTTAATAAAATTTATTATTTATACTTATTATTAAAAAAAAATATGTACATCTCACATGTTTAAGGAATACATATCACTTTTATAGGTTAAAGGAAATTCATCTAACTCAATTTAGAGGAAAATTTTGTCTAAATCATATTGTATCACATCAATTTATAATTTTATTTTATTTATTTATTTTTTCTATTTGATATGTAAGATGAAAATGTCATGAAACTCAACAATTTCGAAATGGCACGTCATTTCATAATCGTCTCGATCATCTTCATTCATGTTAACACTCAAGTCTGTAAAAATAAAAAATAAAAGATAACTAATCCTTATTTTTGTTTAAGAAAAGGTTTAAAAGTATTTAAATTAGGCTCAACAAATTATTTTGTTAATTTTAATTAAAAAATATTATTTTTTATTTTAGTTATCCATTTATATTTGCTTTTCATTTTAGCTATTGGTTCCTACAACAACCCAACCTTTAAAAATCGACCTGTTTTATAAGTAGGTAAGGAACACATTACACATCATTCATTTTTTAGAAACCATGTCGTAGAAAAACTTACAATCGAGCAATTAGCGATTGATTTGCACTATTTCATTTAATTATTTTATTGAAAGGTGAGAGATTGATAAAAAAAAAAAATATATGAGTGGTGATATTCACTAGATCAGCGTGGATAAACAGTACCCATATTGATATTTTAATAATATTAAAAAATTTAATATTATATTTTTAATAATATTTTAATATTATTAAAAGATCCGCATGGGTACATACATTTAGCAACGATTGACTTGCACTATTTCATTCAATAAAATTATTTCATTTAATTATTTTATTGAAAGGTGAGAGATTGATAAAATATATATATATATATATATGAGTAGTGATTTTCACCAAATCAGTGGATAAATAGTACCCACGTTGATATTTTAATAATATTAAAAAATTTAATACTATTTTTTTAATAATATTTTAATATTATTAAAAGATCAGCGTGAGTATCACCGTTCTATATATATTTATATATATAGTGAATTTTGTTGTTAAAATAGTTAACCGTAAAACTCACAAATTTTTTTTTTTAATTTTTTTTTATTTCTTTTGTCAAAGTAGATAATTTTGTCAAAGTGCATGTTTGAAATTGTATTTAAAAAATAAAGTTTTTAAGTTAAAAATTTTTGTTGGCAAAAACTTTATTTTTAAGTTTTTGTCAAAAATGTATTTTATCATTTTTATATTAAAAAAAAAGCCAAAGAAAGTACTTTTGAAATTACCAAACATATTAGCTTTTGTTTGGCATAATTTTTTAGGTAGTAAAAATACTTTTGAAGCTTTGAAACACAATTCTAAATGGAACAGGATCATCTCAAATTCGTTTGAACTAAATAATATATAATTAGTTATACGTGAAAAGTATTTTTGTATTTTTATTTTTTAAGAAGACAAAAATATCATTACAATATAACTAACTGAATATTGTTCACTTCATTCTTCATTTAAACTAGAGAGATCATAATCCATCCCAAACCAGCTCTAAATTTGGATCGAAGAGACATTATGACTATAAGATATTAAAACTTGAATAATTTATATAAAAATAAAGAATTTTAAAATTTATGAATTCAATTATTCCAGATACTGGATATATATGCGTGAAGGCCGGCACAAGCAGTCTTAATAAGGCAGGCCAAGCTTGTACAACGCTGAACTATTATATATATATATATATATATATATATATGTATCAGTAATTGGTTTCCCAGACCACAAACGCAACGTCGCGGGAGTGTGTCTGCATTTGTAGCTTTCTAATTTCTATTACCTATTTTCCTACCGACTCCACTAACAAGGTCCGGCATACCACGTGAGACACTGCCTCTCTCTTATTGTAGCTGTGTAAATCTCGCCTGTTTGTGTTCAGACTTGGAGGCACCGATCCAGCGAGAAAATGGTGTTGAGGTTGAGTGGAGAGGACTTGCGCGGGTTCAAATTCCTGTTTGCTTTGGCGCTCATGTACGGCCTCATGGCCATGCTGGCCTACTCCGTCCTCCACATGAAGTTCGTCAAGCCGCTTGGGAACGACGCGCCTCTCGGCCGGTTCTCGGAGGCGAGGGCGGTTGAGCACGTCCGCGTTTTGTCCAAAGAGATCGATGGCCGCCAAGTAAAACCGATTCTTTGGCTCATTTGGTTTTGATTTTGAGATGAAATCTTTTTCTTCTGGTTTTCCCAAAGCTCTTCTTGTTTGCCAAAAAAGTTGATGCTTTGACTCTTTAATTTGTCGCAAAGTTTGGGTTTGAGATTGCGAATTTCAGTTTCTCAGAGCTCTTGTTTTTATTGTTTTTTTTTTTTTTTAATAAGAAGTTTAAATTTGTCGCATGGTGAATTAAATTTTGAATGTTAATGCTATTCAATTTGTTTCAAAATTCAGGTTTCCGATTGCGAATTTCATCGTCTTTCAATTTTTCGTAGTTTTCTTTAGCAACCAAAGAAGAGTAACTGTGAACCATAAGATAGAAGCTGTTTTTTTTTTAAAAAAATAAATTGTTTGGTTGTTTATTAGTATTTGGTTGACAGGAAGGGCGTCCTGGCTTGAGAGAAGCTGCTTATTATATCAAAGGCCAGCTGGAAATGATGAAGGATCGGGCCGGGTCCGATATCAGGTTGGTCTACTGATTTCTACAATATTATGAAGTGATGTCTTTCAATTTCTCTGTGTTTTGTTTCGTTTTGTTTTTAACGCTGCACATTCAAGTTCGATTTGGTCTGGTCTTGTTGTACTTAAGCTGGAGGATTTGGTTGTTTATTTGAGTTTTAATAGTTTGCAGTGGTGCCCCAATTGGTTTATTTGCAGCGTAGATATCGAGGAGACTGTTGTTAATGGCTCCTTCAGCATGATGTTCTTAGGCTACAGCATTACGCTGGCGTATAGAAACCACATAAACATTGTAATGAGGTAAGTTCACATTGTTCTGAGTAAAATTGTATTGATTGTTTGAATTTGCATTTGTTAGTGCTGATTTTGAAAGTAGCATATCAATCAACAATGAAACTACTTGGCCCCACTTCCTCTTGATTTAAAAGATGTTTAGATAGGGATAACATTTTAAATATCAAGAAAGCCATGCGAAGCTTCATTTTTTGATGCTATTAGGTAAAAGTTTAGATATTGTGGGGGAGAAAATGAACCATTAGACCCCTATAAGGGAATATTGGAAAGGACAAGAAAAAGAAAGGAAGGGGGAATAACCTTCCCTAGAAGCAATCTTAAAAGGTGGTTTACTCATTACTGGGGGGAAATGAGGAAGTGTCTGGACAAAGACACAAGTACAATTTGTTAAGTTTGAAGCTTGTAAATTGTACTGCATATAAGAGGAAATTTGTAAGTCTGTGTATATTATGAGTAAATGAAGTGATACTTCTACTCCTTAAAAAAAAGAAAGAAAGATCTTTCAACCTTTTTTTTTGTTTCTTGGTACAAATGTCACTGTGGATTAACTTTAAACAAATGGCAGGATATCATCGGTAGATTCACAAGACACTGACCCGTCACTTTTACTGAATGGCCATTTTGATAGTCCGCTTGGTTCCCCTGGTGCTGGTGACTGCGGTTCATGTGTTGGTGGGTACAATAAAAATCTATGCCCATTATAAACATTATACCAGCCATTCTTGTTTGATTGGTTCATGTATGGCCTTTACTTTTTCTTTTGTAGCATCGATGCTGGAAGTAGCAAGAGTCACTGTAGACTCTGGCTGGGTCCCGCCACGCCCAATTATTTTTCTTTTTAATGGTGCAGAAGAGCTATTTATGCTGGTAAGACATCATGGTACTACTTTGTCTGGAAGTAAAATTATTTTTATTCAGCTATTATTTCTGCCTGCCCTTTTTTGAAAGTTCTATCAGGTACACACAGTTTTCCTTGTGTTCTGTTCTTTTAAGTCCACATTATGGTTGAAAAGGATCCTGGCTATAGAGATGCAAGTAATCAATTCTGTAGATGTATAAGTTGAATTTGTTTGAATTTTAATGTGCTACACCTGTTAAAATTCCTTTTTGTTTCTACTTCTGTTAAGGGGGACATATATTACAGTTTTTTAAAATCAACTGAAGCTGGAACTGCCTCATGCTATCCCCTGATGAACGTTCCTTTTTTCTTGGGGGTGTGAGTAAACGAGTTTCAATTAGCAAACAGAAATTGGTGTCACGGGACCTCCTAAACACACTTCTACATGAAAAAAAAAAAGGTTAAACAGTAAAAAAGCCAACCATCGCAATTTCTGCCAGCTGATCATATATTTAATTTGCATCTGAAAATTCCTTCTTTTATTTTTATTTTTCCTGCGATTGGCTCTCTCACATACGTTTAAGCTTATAAAGTGTTGTTTGTTCACATCTGCTGTTTCAGGGTTCACATGGTTTCATGAAGACACATAAATGGCGTGATACAGTTGGAGCTTTTATAAATGTGGAAGCATCTGGTACTGGAGGTCCTGGTATGATATGATCCAATGCTGATATTATTTTCTGAAACTGTGCAGGAGTGCTAGTCTGCAACTAAGTGCTTGGCATAACTTTTCCTTCTAGCGGATAACTTAGAGAGTAACCGATGACCTAGAAAACATAGAAACCAACACCTAGGATAATTAGATTACAATGTTAGACAAAGTAGATCAATCAAAGAACTGTATTAACAATAAATATTAACATGTGCTCGATTTCCATTCCTAATTACATGTTTACTAAAATCGAGGAACAATTAATAAATTGAGAATTGTCTTCTTGTTTATAGAGGATAAGCACTTTAATTTCAACATTTCTTCCCATTCTATATTTTGTTTTTGGTGCCATAACACACTGCTGATTATGTGTTCTGCAATAAACAGACTTAGTTTGCCAATCTGGACCTGGTTCTTGGCCTTCTGATGTCTACGCTAAATCAGCAGTATACCCGATGGCACATAGTGCTGCCCAGGTTTGTTCCTTTTTTTTTTTTTTGGAGAATAACTTTCTTATAGTCTTATGTTCAAATCTAGGCGGTGATTGATCTCATTTTTAATGATTCATGAGGAGCGTTGAATATCAACTTTCATGATGATGTCAAAACAGTACAGCTTTTTCTTGCTTCCTGCAACGATTAATGACAATGATTTTCTTAATGAGTCAAAAAGTCATCATGTTAACCATTTTTATAGTTTTGAACTAAGGTTGGAGCAATGGATTATATTTACACTCTTTCTTCAACCATAATTTCATTATTTTATTTCCTCCTCTCTAAGCGTGCGTGTGTGTGCATGTGCTTTTATCCCCTCTACATTTTAATGTGCTTTGTCTGCAATAGTTTTCTGTTTCAACACAACTGATTGAATGGAGGATCTATTTGTTTTATGCAGGATGTTTTTCCAGTTATTCCTGGAGATACAGATTACCGAATATTTTCCCAAGATTATGGCAACATTCCTGGGCTGGATATTATCTTTCTCCTTGGTGGTTATTTTTATCATACCTCCTATGATACAATGGAGAGACTATTGTATGCATTACATCTGCTATTTTGGTACATATTTACTTAATTGGAATCTTTATGTTATTTTGTCCTTAAACACTTCCTCTTATACATCCAAATGTCTTCAGACCTGGAAGCATCCAAGCACGTGGAGAAAATTTGTTCAGCATGATTAAAGCCTTCACCAATTCTTCTAAGCTACAAAATGCCCATGATAGGGAATCTTTTGCTGCTACTGCCAATGGATACATGGATGAACGAGCTGTTTTCTTTGATTACTTAACATGGTTCATGGTATGCTTTTAATATGTGATTTATGATCTGATTATGATACATTAATTATCTTAAGTGATGAATAATATTGCTACTTTCTGTGTTTTTTTTTTTTGTCATGAATCTTTCAGATATTCTATTCAAGAAGAATAGCCTTGGTACTTCATAGTATTCCTATTGCCATCTTCCTTACTATGCCCTTCTTTTTGTGTTTGCTGTATTCTGGATCGCGATCTTGGTTTGCAATATTCTGTGATTTTACGCGTGGTAAATGGTCTTTGCTGATTTCTATTTAAAAATATGTGGCTTTCCTTTTATGTTCTAATTTTATTGTAATATTTTCCTGTTAAGAGTTTTGGTTCTCTACTCTATATTTAATATTTAACATTACTTATCAAAAAAAAAAAATTTAATATTTAACATTGACATCACTTAGAGATTTTGGGTAACTTTGTCAAATTGTTAATTTTTCAGGAATGCTGTTCCATGCTTCTGGGATTATACTTGCAATTATTGTTCCGGTTTTATTTTCCATCCTAAGGTTGCTGTTCTCTCGTTATGCAATGAGCTGGTGGGTTGATATATTTTTGATAGTCTTTTCTCTTGTTAATGTTGTTATTAATATTAGAATGACTAGCTTTTTTATTGTCCTCGAGCGCCCCCCCCCCCCCAATAGGTGTAGGTTAATAAGTTTGGGATACCCTATAATAATTGATAAAGGAGCTCTTCCCTATACATGATGATTCCTTTCAGTTTCTATGGTTTAACTTGTGACATGTTATGGCTGTAAGGAAGTCATGGCTAAATCAAGTGACCTAGGAATTAGTATGTGTATTATGTCAGGCTTGACCCTGCCTTTCGAGATCAGTAGGATTCAGTTAAGCATGAAGTGATAAAGTACTTGCAAGATTCCAAATGATGTATTGAATAATATTAGGTTGTTTTTTAAAATCCTAGCTGATGTTATGACGTTAAACTTCTAGAAATCAAACCCCAGCTCTTTGGAGAGCCTCTAGTTCCATTTGAAGATAAGCTTTTGCACTTTATCAGTGCATTTGCAAGTTTCTTCTTGACATGCTGGAGTGAAATGCAGGTTTGCTCATCCATACTTGGCTTTCATGATGTTTATCCCTGGTTCACTTGTTGGTCTGTTGATTCCAAGAATTGTTTGGAGTTACTTTCCTCTCTCTCAAGATGTTTCAGTTCCTAAGACGTCAAGAGAGGTACACTTCCATTCGAAAATTTTCATATATTCCTCAATTCGAGCCAAGTTTATCATATGTTCTTTCATAGAATTTTTGGGTAAATTACACTTTCCTTCCATAAACTATCACATGTGCGTCATTGACCCCCATAATCTTTGACTTAGTGCAACTCATACTCTATTTTGAAGTTTTGGTGTTAGTTTGTCTCATTCGTCAAATAAGCCTTTTAAGTTGGACAGAAAAGCATGTGAAATGACTAAATCCTTGACAAGCATGCTTATTTTATATTTTTAGCTATAAAAATATTCAATCTTTTAATTTTGAAAATTGACGTATGAGGTATTTGGGAATGGGTTTTTTTTTTTTTAAAAAAAAACTATTTACATTTGAGACTTTTTTCACATAAATGAACAATTTAGCAACTTCACATATTTTTCCTTCTAACATAATCATTGATTTGGACGCGGGGGGGGGGTGGGGGGGCGCACTAAAACTTCAAAATAAGGTCTAAGTTGCATTAAGTTAAAGTTTAGGGGGGTAAAGGCTGTATTTTATGGGGTGCAATTTACCTTAGATTTTTATTTTTTATTTGTGTGTTTTATAATCTGTAATTTCAAGAAACTTTGCTGTAGTGGATCTTGCTAAGATTTATCTATTTGGTTATTTCCTCCCAGTGCACATGGTATGTATTTCCAAAGTGTCAGACATACCATGCAGTACCATTATTTCAAATTTGACTTAAATCTATTTTGGTGGGTTCATTCCCTGCTTAGAGTTTATAGACCTATTGCAGATGCTTAATGTAGTTGTCTTACCATTAATCTGGCATGAATCTTGTAGGTACTATCTGACGAAGCTAGGTTTTGGGGAGCATTTGGGTTTTATGCAATATTAACTTTGGTATGTATTGGCTACTGTTATTAGTTTATTAGTCCAATGTAGATACATTGCAACTGATGTCTAAAGAACCTTCATAAAAGCAGGCTTATCTTTTAGCTGGTCTGAATGGGGGCTTCTTGACTTTTTTCATTTCCGCTTCTATGCTTGCTGCGTGGGCTTCCTTTTGCTTGTCAGTCAAATCTTATGGATACCAATCACTCAGGTACTTGTCTCAATGGTGGTCAGTTTGATTCCTTTCTTTTGTGAGTCATGTCAATTTTTTCTAGTTGTTACTTTGAAAATCATTTGTGTCATTGCTGGTTTCCAAGTGTTTATGTGCAGAAGAACTCCTAGTTTATTGGGCAAATGTCTTGTTTTTGCAATTATTGCAAAGATTGTTTGTCAGATTCCACACTCCATTTGGCAATTTGTTTAGCCTAAATCTCGAATGGGATTCAGCCCAGCCCAAAAACGAAAATAGCTATAATTGTTGGGCTTCCCTCGGGTTTGGCTTGTAAGTTTGGGAACCTTGTAGTGGAAAGTTAGGTAGTTGGCCTCTTGGAAAAAGATTATATATCTCTAGTGGGAATGATGACACTTGCCAGATTCTCAGTTGCTACAATTTGTACCTAAATCCCAAAAACGAAAATAGCTATAATTGTTGGGCTTCCCTCGGGTTTGGCTTGTAAGTTTGGGAACCTTGTAGTGGAAAGTTAGGTAGTTGGCCTCTTGGAAAAAGATTATATATCTCTAGTGGGAATGATGACACTTGCCAGATTCTCAGTTGCTACAATTTGTACCTAAATAATTCTTGACAAGTTTTGCCAAAACTGGTGAAATGATTGAGAAAAGTTCCAAAGGACTTTCTTTGTTGTCGTCAGAATATGGGACAAAACCTCATTGGTGGTTGAATATCATTTGTGTGAAAAGCTTTCCATGGTTCTGAACTCATTTCTCTGCAAACTGCATGAATCATAATTAGTTGAATTGTATTGTTCATATATATTGAAGTAATTCACGTTAATGTTTGCTGGTGGTAGAATTTCATATATGGTAAGATTTTTTATTTACTGTTAAATGTAAATATGCTAGAACCACTCTTCATTTAAATTCTTGCAAAGAATTGTTGCACCACGGCATGTCTTTTGTTTCGGAAGGAATTAAGTTGTAGCATATTGAACATTGTGATATGATTAAATTTGTTTTTGTCAGGTCAACAGTGTTTTACATAATCCCTCTGATTCCATGCCTTATATACTCTATATACTTCGGGGGGTTTCTTGCTCAATTTTTGACTGAGAAGATGGGCATGATGGGTGCTGTTCCACCCCCTTATGGTTAGTTTTTCTGAAGTCTTTATCTTTTTCTCAGTGTTAAACCTTTCATTTCCAACAAACATGCTACTCTTGAGACATGAGCAGTAGCAAGACTTTTTTTGCTTAAAACAGAATACACTTCAGTCTTTTGATCTAATGGAGGATGCAATTCTGCTTCATTAAGTAATTATATATTTTGAGTGAAGAGTTATGCATCCCTTGAATCCTGTTCACTGTATATTATTGTTTTGCCAGGCTGCACTAATCAGTGAGCACTTGATGGATGTGGCAGTTAAAGTTAATCAAATGGATGTTTCCACTTGTCTGACAAATGAATTCTACCTTAAAATTAATTTTCTGTTTATTGGGAAGAAACCCTAAGAACTTGTTGAGTCATGTATCTTATTCACAACTTGTAGGCTCTAATTTTGTTCGTGCTTATCTTATGAAAGAGTGTTGTTGAATTTTTTATGATATACCTTTAAGCTGTCTTATATAAGGCAGTTCAAAGTTAACAATCTGGAGACTTTATTATGCAGTTTTTAACCACCCAAGTATTCATATAAAATAATGACAATAGTAGCGGAGTTGGTACTGATAATAACAATCACCACAAGGATAATAATAATCATCATGATAATAGTTATAGTAGTAGTAGTAGTAATCATAGTAATGATTATGTCTTTGCTTTCAGGGTATTTTATTCCAGATATCGTAATGGCAGCAATAATTGGAGTTGCAACTGGCTGGTGTGTGGGCCCCCTTATACCTATATGTGGTCATTGGTTGGCCAAGTCTTCAATTTTGCATTTTTTGCTGCATCTTAGTGTGCTTGCCTTGGCTCTGTCATCGCAATTCTTTCCCTACAGCAAGGACGCACCTAAGAGGCTTGTCTTTCAGCATACAGTCCTTACTGCAGGTACAGAAGCTATCATTCTTATATATGTTGAATGAACCACAGATTTATTTGGTTCCTATTTTTAGAAACTGAAAACTCTTTTATATTCACAAAAACAGAAAACAGTGCAAAAGCGCTCTACCAAATAGAAACTGTTTTTGAAAAATTGTTTGTGAAAATAATCTGTTTTCAGAGAACATTAAATTGCTTCCTAAAACTCTTCTTTTATAATTTAAGAATAACAAAACCATGGAAATTTTTTCAGAAAATGCTACCAAATAGGCCTGTAAATTTCAATACGTTTTCAATATCTAACAAGTCAAATACTACAATACTTAAATAGAGTTACACTTTTAGCCTATGATATTTTAGTATTAGCATATCTCTTTCTTACTAATGGCGGTCTTAGCTTACAGAAAGAAAGAAAGAAAGAAAAAAAAAAAAAACCACCTCTATTGGTTATATCATCTGAAAATTTTGTTTTGCTTTTGGGGTTGACAGATGGAAATCGGGTTGTGGACTCTACTTATGATCTTACTGTAGTGGATTCCAATTCTTTACCTTTTGTTTTCAAATATGCACCTGAAGTGGCAAACAAATTGCAAATTAGTTCGGAGTTATCTTTTGAAACTGCAACGTTGTCTCATCGAGAGACTTGGATGGTATGTGCCTATTGAAGTTTCAAGTCAATGTTATGTCAAGTGTATGATTTAGATGGTCTTGTATGCCTTGGAAAGGCATAAATAATGCCTATTCTATTTCTAACTCTTAATGGCTAGTTTGTCAAATGTTCCCTCATGCCAGCATAGAAGCAATGCATATACCTGCATCAAAATCAACAATTTTATTTTGGGTGAGATCTGAACAATAATAATGGTCTTATTAATATGCTGATTTCCTGAAAAAAAAAAAAAGGAAAAAGAAAAAAGTAATTCTCTCTCTCTCTCTCTCATATACTAGACTTGTCAACCAAATGTTTTCTTGCAACAAATGGTCATGGCATTAAGCAAAAGCTGATTGTACTCCTCAATTGATATTTAAGCTGGTCTTCTGAACACATTAGTCACAACAATAAAACAAAAACTACTGGCACAAATATTGAGGTTTGTTATTCTTCTTTAAATATGTAACTGTGATTATATGCTCACCAAGGGATAAGTTGCATGGCATGAAGTAATTGTTATTTTCAATAGACTGTTCTATGTTAATTCTAAAATTATGGCCCATGGGTGTAATGGGTGAAATCTAAAGCTATCAAGAAGATCTCTTTCTTTTTCAGGCACTATTTCCAGTTTCTTTTTTGTTCTCAAGAATGTTGAAGTTCCCCACACAAAGTGATGATGTTCTGAAGCAGCATAGATACCTACCCCATTTGTCTATTTATAAGCCACAAACAATTTCTAGAGAAGGATCTCGAAGGGTTTACTTGGAACTTTCATTAGGGTGAGTGGATTGAAATGCATTTGCTGTCCATGAAATTGATCTGCATATACATCTACGAGCATTTTCATGTGCTTTGGATTTACAATTCCAAAGCTGTGAGCACCTTTATTGGCTGACATGGCCATAGTTTAATATTCCAAGCCATAAATATTCATGCTTTTCATATTTTTACAATTAAATAATGTCGCTTTTCTTCAAACAAAGTTGTATGTTTCAAATATGGTGGACTTGTTTTCTGGAAGACGGTAAGTTACTTATCTGTTTTGCAGCACATGTGGCTGTTTGTAGCCCTGTAATCTTGTTTCATTCTGGTTTAACTTGATACCTTTACTTTAAGATGCTTGTCCACCTGCATTTGTATATTCAGTAGTGCAGAATTTATGATCTGATCTCTGATGACTTTAGAAGTCAGACTCTTTTTCTAATACATGTTGGTGCACGATTTATATGCACCCAAAAATAGGGGAAGAATTAAAGCTTGTGACTAAGGTTTTTTCTGTCAGGCAAAAGATGTTCAGCATAAATTTGTTTTGAACTGCTGATACTTGTTGCTGGAGTGTGAAATCCATATAAATCACATACTAGGCATGTGAAATGCTCATTGCAATAGTTGAAAGCTATTTCTTTACGTGATTGAAACAAGTGAACAAAGTTAAGCTTTGAAGTAGACCTCCCACTCTTGCTTTCTTGTTATCCACGGAGTGTTAGTGTCATGCCATTATGCCATTACATAGATGCACGTAAATGGTTCATATTAGTTTGTTTAGATATAGTTGAAAACACATATTTTCATGATGCATTATAAATTACGGTTCAGTGTAAGGCTTAAACATCTTATTGTGTTGTCTTCCTTTCAGTACCCTTGAGGAGGTTTGGGTTACAGTCCTTAACATTACTGGTCCTTTATCCAGTTGGTCATTTGCGGATAGTATTCTCCCGGGTATGAAAATTTCTTCACATTCCACTTTGGTTTTGGCCTAAAGACTTCACTTTGTTTTAGAAATTTTACCCTTTGTGAAACTGGTACAGCTCCTGAAACAATCGATGGTGGTCCGCCTTCATATATATGTAGACTTAGTGGAGCCAGCCATGAGAATTGGACCTTCTGGTTAGAGGTAAAGTTTGGTCACAGTTTAGTTTCATCTTGCCCCTATCTCTTCTTGTGGTCATTACTAATCATGCTCAACTTCGTGGTTTTTACAGGCCAGCATTTCTGAGGATTTAAGAGTGGAAGTTGCTGTATTAGACCAAAATTTAGTCGATGGGGCAAAGAAGTTGAAAAGCCTTTTCCCGGACTGGGTGGATGTTACTGCTTACTCTAGTTTCATGTCCAGTTATATCTTTTAGTTTCACAGTGGCAGGTTTCTTTGCAAACATACCAAGAAGGGCTGGCCCTGTATTGGTTGGAAAATCAATCTTGAATAAGATAGTTTAGTAAAATCAATATCAGTTTTTGAATTCATTCATTCAATGCTTCATTCTTCTCTAATCTTCTTTGCTTAAAGGCCAATAGAAGGATTGAAACCCCAAACCATAAACTCAAAAACCCTAAACCTTAATCTGGATATTGGCCGTGTTCCCTTTTGGCTCAAAGCCGTGTTTATTTGTTTGATCACAATGATTTCAATTTTCAATTGTTTCATTTAATTACCTTGGATTATACAATTTTCGAAACAGTCTTTTTCCTATTTTATGTCATATTAAAGGATCCTAAAATGAGGCAAAATACTGTCAATATGTGATGATAATCTTATTAAAACTTGTTCTTAAGATTTAAAATTGCTCGACATTTCAATGCCATTCTTGTACATCTCATCCTCTCAACAAGTCATGATAACTTCACATTGATTGTCTTTTTTATTCCAAACACAAACACCACCAAGTCATGGCTTTGGAATAACAGAGATCAGAGGCCATTTCAGCCTTCTAGCCAACTAGTGTAAAGTTCTTGCATTATACATACAAAAATGTAGTTGAAAAGCACTACACAGTGCATCCGTGGACAGTTTGGAATGTCACATTAAAATACTTAAAATAAAATAAAATAAAAAAAGCACTTTCAAAAAAATATTAGCGAACGGAGTCAAATATACCTTCATTCTCTCCCAAGTTAGATACTTATGTTTTTCCTTTCCTTTTCTAAAATGATTATGCAGAGTACGCTTTTCAACTTATTTGGGATGATGGGATGACTAATCTGCACAGAATAGAAGAGTGAGAAGAAAGATACTTACCATCGAGATATATATTATTATTATTATTATTAATTTATTCAAAGTTTCTAAGGGAACTCGAGCTCCCGACTTCACCTACCATTTCATATTTTACCAAACGCACTGTTTCACTTATTGCTGGACGTTGGTTTATTTTTAAGGCAAGATTGTTTGACTTTTGTTATGGTGATTGGTGACGGTGGGAGGCCAAATGGAGTCTGAGGCCTTAATGGGGAAACTTCATGAACTTACGTATAATTTGCAAATACTCCTCCAATATTCAAAATCTCTTATTTTGATATATCAAACTTTTGTTTCGTTTCAAATACTACATACAGTTAAATATTGCACTTAAATTAAATGAAAAAAATGAGAAAAATGATTAGAAGTATTTTAGTAATTTCACACATTTTCGTTAGGATTTTTTGTTAAATCCTAACGGAATGAGAAAATGGAAGAAAATTAAAGTTCGATACACCAAAGTGAGAGATTTTGAACAATGAGGGGTGTTTGCGAAAAAGTGCGTAAATTCATGAGGGTAAGAAAAGTTTTCCCTAATACATATTAGAGAAATGCTAAACATCTTAAATTGAGCTACAACACTGACTTTAAACAATTGGAGGCTTTTATTTTTATTTTTATTGTAAAGGAAGTGCCGAACTTTAAAGGTATATATTTAGGATTTTAAAACACTTAACATTAATTTGAGTATTGGGATTGGGAAACAGTTCAACAATTTGCAATTGCTATTTTGCAATTGTCCATTGCCATTCTTCCAAACCCTTCAATAATTCAACTAATGTATATTTATTAGTTTATTTATTTGTGACATTGTCATTAATTCTGTTAGTTACGATAACTACTATTAAAATAACTTTTTTAATAACGAATATTGTTAAAAATTGTTTACATAACCGAATGGAAGATTAGTGGATGTATGATTGTCTCGTTACATATATTGAGAATGATACATTTAGAATTATCAGCAGTAAAGAAATTATGGAACCATTTCAAAGTATGAAGACTCATCAATAACAATTGAATAAAGTAGCGCGCTAGGCGTGACCCAACAAAAAAAAAAAAAAAACAATGTTACGTTTATATGTTTTAAAAATTAATTAAATTTTGGTAGTTATATTTAAATATTGTTAATCAATTTTTATTCAAATTTAGTTTTTTTTTCATTTATTAAAAAAAAATTGACTTATCTGAATCAAAATTCTCACTCTGCCACTGCTTCCAGTTGAAAGAAAGCAAGATATTGTTGCAAGGGCTATGCCCTTCGGGTCATACCTTGGAGGATGGAGGAGATTTGCTAGGCTAAGTAGAATTGAGGGGGAGGGAATCTTGTTGAAGCTAGTAGCCCAACCAAATCTAACGCTCAGTCAACCTCTCCACAAATTCAAACACTCCTAGATGAATTTTCTGAAAAAATTTCACAACCTTCTAGTCCACCTCCTCCTAGAACCCATGACCACATCATTACTCTACCGAAAGGTACCCCACCTATATGTGTAAGGCCATACCGCTACCCATACTACATGAAGACATAAATTAAAAAGTTAGCGAAGAGTATGCTACAAGCCTAAGTCCATTTTCATTCCCTGTCCTACCGGTAAGAAAAGCTCATGGTAGTTCAATCTTATCCTAGTGAAAAGATTTAAATAAAGCCTTAATGCCTACCTTTGTAAGAAGTAATATGTTGTCGAACTCCAAATCGTCCAAAGTAAGCAGGATTGTTGGTAGCTCTACTCTAGCCTTTGACTGCAGACGATGTTTTTTTACTCTCTTTAAAGCATTGTTCAGAAATTGAAAAACGAGTTTGCCATGCAGCTGCCGATTCTAATACAACAATGAAGAATGTGATAAATGTAATAAAGAAATGTCATATTTTTAATAGTAATTGTATTATACAAAGTGAATATCTTTTAAGAAAACGTTATTGACTCTATACCTTGTCCAGAGGGTGCAATGATTTGTTCAGCACTTCAAAACCACACAGCAGCTCATACACCTTTATTCTTTGAATGAATGAATCATTTGGTGTAGTATGATATTATCTTAGATACTTGTTTTATTATTAATATTATTATTAGTATGATATTATCTTAGATACTTGTTATTATTATTATTAGATTTGAAAAGTTCATAAATTTCTAAAAGATCTTGAGATCTCAAAATCTCAAGATCTCGGTTTCTCAAACCAGTTTGAAGGAAATTTCAATCATTTTTTAAAAATATTTTAATAGTCATTTATTACAATTTTACTAATTTAGGAAATCAAACATTAATTTTTTAGAAATTTACATGTGAATTAAATCCTTTAAGATGAATCATACATGAAAATTATTTGATGAGAAAGACCAATATCGGTTACCTTGCTTAAAACTCTCCAATTTATCTCGTAGTAATTATAATTTATGTTTACTTTTCTCTTGTAACTCGTTGTAATCTAAATGGAACCAACAAAATAATCAAGTTTTGTGGCAACCTAAAATCTTATCCTTGTGAAAAGATTGAAATAAAGCTTTAATGCCTACCTTTGGCTTAATTGATATTTTGTCGAACTTGAAAGTGTCTAAAGTATGCAGGGTTGCTGGCAGATTCCTCTATGATTGGCACTTCTATGTCATAACTTTGACTTGCCGGCAGCTTCCTTGCAACCAAAGGGAGAAGCCCAATATCATTAATCAGTAGAGGTTTCAATCCACAGGGAATGCACCTCTTCATGTAGATCCTTTTATGGGTCACAATGACATCTTGAGAATGTGTGTAGTCCTTGGGATCTGGCCAATGTTTTAGCTTTAACTCTCTTGAGTAATTAGCGAGACGGTCTGCCACAGTGTTTGCCTGACGGCAAGCATAATTAAGCCGCCAATGCTCCTTTTGCAATGTCGCTCTTAGGAAAAATACACACTCTCCAGTATAGCTATCTGGAGGATATGTTTTACCTTTAATCATATTTGTTACATATTTGGCATCCGTTTTAAAGGCCACATCTATGTGATCTTCAGCAATGCATATTTCTGTTCCTCTCAGTACCCCTAACGCTTCAATAGTAAGACTTCCTTCATCTTAATAAATCAAAACAGTTTGTGAAATGCTACTTTAATTTTTGCAACAAGTAACATCAATTTCTTATCATACACCTTTATTCTTTGAATGAATGAATCATTTGGTGTGGTATGATATTATCTTAGATACTTGTTTTATTATTATTATTATTAGTATGATATTATCTTAGATACTTGTTTTATTATTATTATTATTATTATTATTATTATTAGTATGATATTATCTTAGATACTTGTTTTATTATTATTATTATTAGATTTGAAAAAGTTCATAAATTTCTAAAAGATCTTGACATCTCAAAATCTCAAGATCTCGGTTCTCAAACCAATTTAAAGGAAATTTCAATCATTTTTTTAAAATATTTTAATAGTCATTTATTACAATTTTACTAATTTAGGAAATCAAACATTATTTTTTTAGAAATTTACATGTGAATTAAATCCTTTAAGATGAATCATACATGAAAATTATTTTATGAGTAAGACCAATATCGGTTACCTTGCTTAAAACTCTCCAATTTATCTCGTAGTAATTATAATTTCTGTTTACTTTTCTCTTGTACCTCGTTGTAATCTAAATGGAACAAACAAAATAATCAAGTTTTGTGGCAACCTAAAATCTTATCCTTGTGAAAAGATTGAAATAAAGCTTTAATGCCTACCTTTGGCTTAAGTGATATTTTGTCGAACTTGAAAGTGTCTAAAGTATGCAGGGTTGTTGGAAGCTTTACTATGGACTTTGGTTGTAGAAGATGTTTTTTTGCATTCTTGTTGTTCCAAAATTGAAAAATAAGTCGGCCATCCAGCTTCCGATTCTAATACAACAATGAAGAATGCGAGAAATGTAATAAAGAAATTTCATCAAGTCATATTTTGAATAGTAATTGTATTCTACAAATAATTGTCTTTTAAGAAAACGTTATTGACTCTATACCTTGTCTAGAGGGTGCAATCTTGTGTTCAGCTCTTGAAAACCACATAGCAATTCAGCCAACCTAATTGTGTCCAAAAATTTAACTTATTAGTCTACAATCAGTTAAATGTACTTTAATTCATTACAATATTCGAGTTGTTTACACATCTTTTGAGGTGGGAACTTTTGGTGTATGTCACTCCAACTGAAATTAAAATACAAATGAGTTAAATTGTTCACAAAATAAATCTAATATGTTAAATGAGAGAATACCTTCAACCTCCTCCACCGGTACCGAAACATCTCAGATCTCAATGAAAAAGCATTTTAGCCTTTTCGATTGCATGAATTTTGCCAAATCTAATGGAAAAGGAAAGAAAAATAAAACAAATAGAATAATTTTTAGTGCTAGTTCTAAGATATGGAGGTTTGAAATACAATATTGCATCTTACCCTTGGTCCAACTGTTTAATATTTGCATATTCTTGTTGGTAGGGGAGTCGTCCATTATTGGGACTTCTAGGTCAAAGATTTGACTTTTGTTTTGATTATTCAATGTAACAGTTGGTAAAAACCCTATATCACTAATGAGTATAGGTTTTAATCCACTTGGAATGCAATTCTTCATGTAAATTTTCGAACGAATTACAACAATATCTTTTAAATGTGCATAGTCCCTCGGATTTGGCCAATTTTTGAGTTTTAACTCCCGTGATTGCTTAGAAAGATGGTTTGTCACATTGTTTGATTGACAACAAGCATATACAAGTGGCCAACCCCCTTTTGCAATTTCATTTTTAAGAAAGATACATACTCTTGAGTATCTTTATCCAACTTCTGCAGAGGATATGCGTTATGAATCATCTTTGTTATATATTTTGAATATGTTCTAAATGACACTTTATTACGATATTTGGCTATGCATATTTCCACTCCTCTTACTATTGCATATGGCTCCAACGGAAGAATTCCCATGTTTTCTCTCCATCCCATTTCTATCCATTTCGGTAAGCCTTTTGCATCTCATGTGATAATACTCACTCCACCCACATGTTTCCCGGCCTTCAATGACGCATCACTATTCGTGCAAAATCCGGTTCGTGGTTTACGCCATTTTGGTTCACCATATACCCTCACAGGTGCTATATTTATTGCAAGTAAAACTAATTATTATTTACATATACATTAAATCAAGAGTCTTGTGGTTTCAAGCTATTTACCCTGCATTTGTTCTTTCGAAATGGGTACTTTTGCTTCATCAATAAATCCTTGTCCAATCAAGATTTTTTAGAGTAAAACACTAACTACCCTTTTTGCCTACAAAATATGAAAGTAATTAGTAAATGATATTGAGTAAATAATTGGAACTGAAAAGTAATTAGTAAACATTTCTCACTTTCTTCTTCTTCTCAGAAACTTTAATTGTGGTGTCCCACCAGGCCCTGCAAATATTAAAATGTAAGCTTCAATAACTAACATAAATTTTTTAAATCAATAAGTAAACTTGTTAGCCTTATTGAGCTGTATGTGAGACAGAAATTTCCTGAAAGAGGTGTTGTTCTAGCTATGAAATTCAAAATTGATTGGTATGAGTTATGGATATGTACTTGACAAACTCATTTGTCTTTGTCCATTTAATCATATGCATGAAGAAGCTACATGTATTTTGTTGGAATCTATGTTGTTAGAGGTTTTTTTAACTCATTATGCATGTAGCTTGTTTAACATGTCTTAAGGAAAGTTGTATGATATTGGTGTCATTGTTCAGGAACTAGTGGTTTGCACTACGGCAAGCAGTCAACATCCTGTTGATAATGGCTCAAATTGTCAACAAGTATGAAGATAATTGCTGAAAAATACAAATATCCAAGTTAGTGGGCTTAAGTTCTATTTATATATAAGAGGATAAGGTTAGTTTTAAAAAGGAGTCCAAGAACAACTTGAATTACATTTCTGGAGAAAATGTGTGTGGATAAACATGTGGGCCATAAAGTTTATTTCATCATTGAAAAGACTTTGTATTCATAATGGTTTCATTTTTCCTGCAGTAGTTGGATTAAAATTGTTCTCCTATTTTTCGTGATTAAGCGTCTATAAATGGACATGTAGGGACATGTAGTCCTTGGTTGAGATGATCCAGAAAATCCAAATTGGTGAGAGCAGTTTGTGGTATTTACAAAGTGTAGAGTTGTTTTTTACTAGGTATTTGAGAGGGACAGTTGAGTAGAGTGTACAAGGGATTAAGAGCTTGGGTTTGAGATATTAAACTTGAGCGGTTCAGGCTTGTACCATTGTACTCAATATCTCTAAATAGTAAAGAAGGAGACCGGATCACGCCCTATGGACGTAGGCATATTGCCGAACCATGTAAACTCTTTATGTANGAACTGAAAAGTAATTAGTAAACATTTCTCACTTTCTTCTTCTTCTCAGAAACTTTAATTGTGGTGTCCCACCAGGCCCTGCAAATATTAAAATGTAAGCTTCAATAACTAACATAAATTTTTTAAATCAATAAGTAAACTTGTTAGCCTTATTGAGCTGTATGTGAGACAGAAATTTCCTGAAAGAGGTGTTGTTCTAGCTATGAAATTCAAAATTGATTGGTATGAGTTATGGATATGTACTTGACAAACTCATTTGTCTTTGTCCATTTAATCATATGCATGAAGAAGCTACATGTATTTTGTTGGAATCTATGTTGTTAGAGGTTTTTTTAACTTGTTTAACATGTCTTAAGGAAAGTTGTATGATATTGCTGTCATTGTTCAGGAACTACTGGTTTGCACTACGGCAAGCAGTCAACATCCTGTTGATAATGGCTCAAATTGTCAACAAGTATGAAGATAATTGCTGAAAAATATAAATATTCAAGTTAGTGGGCTTAAGTTCTATTTATATATAAGAGGATAAGGTTAGTTTTAAAAAGGAGTCCAAGAACAACTTGAATTAGATTTCTGGAGAAAATGTGTGTGGATAAACATGTGGGGACATGTAGTTTATCTTCATCATGTAGGGACATGTAGTCCTTGGTTTATCTTCATCATTGAAAAGACTTTGTATTCATAATGGTTTCATTTTTCCTGCAGTAGTTGGATTAAAATTGTTCTCCTATTTTTCGTGATTAAGCGTCTATAAAAGGACATGTAGGGACATGTAGTCCTTGGTTGAGATGATCCAGAAAATCCAAATTGGTGAGAGCAGTTTGTGGTATTTACAAAGTGTAGAGTTGTTTTTTATTAGGTATTTGAGAGGGACAGTTGAGTAGAGTGTACAAGGGATTAAGAGCTTGGGTTTGAGATATTAAACTTGAGCGGTTCAGGCTTGTACCATTGTACTCAATATCTCTAAATAGTAAAAAAGGAGGCCGGATCACGCCCTATGGACGTAGGCATATTGCCGAACCATGTAAACTCTTTATGTATGTGTGTGTTCTCATGTGTTTTCTTTCCGAATTTATCTTTCGCATAAAGGACTGGTAGAAAATTGATAGCCGATTAATTATCAATTTTTCCAACACATCCTTACACCACTAATCAATTCGATTCAAGATAAAAATTTCAATGTCAATAAAGGTTTGTGGGTTTACCTATCAACCAAAAAAAAAAAGATGAGTAAAAGTTTTTGGGTTCAATGTTCATTCATGCTGTATTTAAGGCTGAAATAGAGTTGAAAGTGTGTCACTTGCAATCGCTGAAGACAACAGTGCTCAGTTATAGAATAGAGAATTGGGTTGGATGTTGATGCTCATGTGATTTTAGTTTAATCTTACTTTATTCAATTGTATGTATTTCTTTAGTGGTTTCTTTTTATATCCCCAAACTTTGTTGGGAGGGTTATGAAACTAAGACTAGTAAATATTGATATAGGATGTTAAGTTTTTCTATTACCTCACCCATTCATGTTGAAGACAATGGTGGGCCTAAAATTTTATGTAATAGGATATATCAAACTTCTACCCAAATCACTAGGCATGTTTTCTTGAGCTTATGTGCTAAAATAAGCGGTCTAAATGAATGAAAAGATAGGACAAGGAGAGGCCATAGTGGTGGGAATGAGAGAAACCTAAAATGTTTGAATCTGCTAGTTTAAATTTTGCACCTTGCAGACCCGGTGCCCCAAAATAATGAGGGGTTTACTCTGTTATATATAAGTTTCAATGAGTAATATATATATATATATATATATTAATAAGTATTTGAATAAAGTTGTTAGCCCTGTTGAGTTGTATGTAGATAGAAATTGCTTGAAAGGGGGGCTGCTTTGTCCATTTAATCATATGCATATCAAGGAGCTACATATATTTTGTTGGAATTTATGTTCTTAAAGGTATTTTTGAAATCCTTATGCATGTAGCTCATTTAACATGTCTTTGGGAAAGTTGTATGATATTGTTGTCATTGCTCGGTAACTAGTGATATATTGAATCCTATGGATAAATTGAGATAATGTAAAATAGCTCCATATGGAGTGGAGTTGGTGTTGTTTTGTTCCTAGAATTTTAATTTATTTAAATTTGTTTCTCAAACTTACAAACTTATAGATGATGGTGGAGGATATGCTAGCAAAGCCTAAGACTAAGAATCCATGCTATAAAAGCGGTATGGTTTTTGTATGTGTAGTTTGTGTTTCGAAATTTTGAATTGGTTCTATTGCTATCGGTGTTTAGTTTGGTGTTGCCAAAAATGGGTTGAAACTGCGCTCCTTTCAAATCAAAGGTTGGAAACAGCAGGAAAAGCACCCTAGTGCTACGCAATAGGCACGTCTAATGTAGAGTTCTTGTTTTTAAACTGAACCCTATTTAAGAACAGCACCTTGGTGCTGTCGAAAATGGATTGAAACTATGCTCCTTTCAAATCAAAGGTTGGAAGCAGCAGGAAAAGCACCATGGTCTTGCGCAGCAGGCACATCTGATGTAGGGTTTTTGTTTTGAACTAAACCCTATTACTTCAGGGTTTTTTGGCTGGGCTGTTAAGGGCTGGGCTAAAAGGGGCAGTTGGGGGTTGGGCTAGGCTGGGCTGGGTTGTTGAGGGCTGGGCTAGAATGGGTAGTTGGGGGCTGGGCTGGGCTGGGCTAGAATCCATGCTATAAAGCGGTATGGTTTTTGTATGTGTAGTTTGTTTTTCGAAATTTTGAATTGGTTCTATTGCTATCGGTGTTTAGTTTGGTGCTGCCGAAAATGAGTTAAAACTGTGCTCCTTTCAAATCAAAGGTTGAAAGCAGCAGGAAAAGCACCCTGATGCTATGTAGCAAGCACGTCTGATGTAGGGTTCTTGTTTTTGAACTGAACCCTATTTAAGAACAGCACCTTGGTGCTGTCAAAAATGGATTGAAATTGTGCTCCTTTCAAATCAAAGGTTGGAAGCAGCAGGAAAAGCACCTTGGTGCTGCACAGCAGGCACGTCTAATGTAGGGTTTTTGTTTTTGAACTAAACCCTATTTCTTCAGGGTTTTATGGCTGGGCTGTTGGGGGCTGGGCTATAAGGGTTAGTTGGGGGCTGGGCTAGGTTGTTGGGGGCTTGGCTGGGCTGTTAGGGAATGGGGGCTGGGCTGGGCTAGGCTGTTGGGAGAAATTGGGTTGGGTTGTGGATAAAAAATAAAAAGTAAAAAAATTTACCAAATAAAAAATAATGCAAAAAAAAATTACTAACCAAAAAATTCTTAACTTACATCACATTTACCAATCCTAATATTTACAATACATCATTAATTAAAACAAAAAACAAAAACTTTAAAGCTTATATCCTGCATCATCAGCGCCCATAACCAAAGAGTTCGTACATACTCTTGGGTCTTTCTTGCTACCTTCTATTGAGCTCTTGTGCCTTTCCTTGATATGGTTGGTGTCTCTTCCTCATTGGACGCTCAATGTTAAAGTTAAATTGCGTCTACAAAAGGATTCAAAAAATTGATTATCATCAACTCTTTAAAGGAAGCAAATAAAATATTTGTTATGCTTTCCAGTAATAGGTGGACTATCCATCATCAACTCACATTCAAGGAGGGAAATCGAGCATAATCACCGAAAGTATATAAGAAAAATGCGCTTATCTAGAAGGAGAACAAAAGAAGAAGAAAATCATTAAAATTAATCACCAAATATGCTATAAATAAAACTATTGTCTAGCCAAATATAAAGAGAACCACATATATATATTTCCCATGTCTTATCTTGGTTTTAAGGATGAATACTTACTATTTGGGACCTGATGGATTGACCCAGATGCATTCATGTCACAGACAGTGTATGCCTGAAATTATCTATTGTTGTTTTTAATGATTATTTTCTACTCTAAATGCTTACTAATATTGTGCTTCTATGTTCTTGATCTACAACAGTGTGTTCAATAGCAGGAGGAGGCATGGCTTTTTGAACGTCAACAGGATGCTACAAATCTTTTTGTCTTGTGAAAGTTTTTAGAGATAACCAAAGTGTTAAATTTGGTTTCAAAAGTACTAATAAAATGAAAGATACAACTAATTTGGAAAAGGAAGCCAAATTTTCTATAAGAATTAGGGACTTAGGGACTTGATCTGACTATGAGGTGAAAGATAATGAATCATTAATCAAAATCATTACCAACAAATTGTACTTTTCTCGAGCAAACATGTAAGTAACTATTTATCAAATTAAAATCAAGATTGCTTGATCTAAACTTATCAAGCGTTTAAGAGTTTAGATCAAGCAATCTTGATTTTAGAGTGGTGCAATTTGTTTTGGCTTGTAGGTTTCAAATAAACTCTTCTGCACAGAAAGCATTCATTTGTTTGTTTTCTTTTCCATTTGCTTCTATTACTCTTATTGACAATGACCTACTCGCTTTTCCTTTTTTTTTTTTTTTTCCCTCNAAACATTCTTTACTAATGCCCACAGCTCTAAGGTTAGAAAATATGATTAGTAGATCGTGCAAAATGTACAACAAGATATAACCTTCAGTACAACATACATTCATAAAGTGAAAGATAAAATAAAATCAGACAGGAAGCCTCTTGAACAACATATATAACAGGAATTGACAGAAATGGCCATAGCTGGTACAAAATTCTTACAAAATAACATAAATCAGAAATGAGATTTTAAATGGTTTAAGAACAGCACCTTGGTGCTGCCAAAAATGGGTTGAAAGTGCGCTCCTTTCAAATCAAAGGTTGGAAGAAGTAGGAAAAGCACCTTGGTACTGCGCATCAGGCACGTCTAATGTAGGGTTCTTGTTTTTGAACTAAACCTTATTTCTTCAGGGTTTTATGGATAGGTTGTTGGGGGCTGGGCTAGAAGGGGCAGTTGGGGGCTGGGCTGGGCTAGGCTGTTGAGGGCTGGTCTGGACTGGGCTGTTGAGGGCTAGGCTGGGCTAAGCTGTTGTTAGGCTGTGGGTAAAAAATAAAAAGTAATAAAATTTACCAAATAAAAAACAATGCAAAAAATAAAGAAAAATAAATTACTAACCAAAAAATTCTCAACTTACATCACATTTACCAGTCCTAATATTTACAATATATCATTAATTTTATTTATTTATTTTTTTAAAAAAAAAAACTTTAAAGCTCATATCCTTTATCATCAACACCCACAACCAAGGAGTTCGTACAAACTCTCGGGTCTTTCTTCCTGCCTTCTATTGAGCACTTGTGTACTCATAAATTTTCATTTGTTTTTTTTAGACACGTGGCATTTCTATGTGATAAGTAACCTAACGGAAGTGTAAAGTTAGTCTTTTCCCATAAGTCAGGTACCATTTATGATATAATTTAAACTCAAGTGAGAAAAAATAAAAATGTATAAACCCAAGTACTAATAAAGTCCGTCCCCCACCCCCCCCCAAAAAAAAAGAACATTTACCCCTCTCACCTCCCAACAATTTTCCTAATATCCTTTGAGATTTTTTTCGAATATTCTTACTGCCCACCCTCAAAAAGTTATTAAGGGGCAAATATTTTTCAAGATGACCAAGATTCACGGCTCAAGCTAAAGATCTGTCACTGTTTCAAGTGTTTTTGTAAATTAGATCAAAGTTGTGATAGCTCTTTAGTCTAAGATTGACAAAACAAAGATTGAATATATCTAGAATATATTATGATACTACAATTAAATCACCACAGAAGTATACAGTTGGATTGTATACACTTCTCTTTAATTAGTTTATTGCAACAAGCAATAAGCATTAATACTAGAGCAAACACATACTTTTAACAAAAACTATTTTTAAGAATTAGACTCAATTGGACATGAAAGCTTATTTACTGTGTGTTAAAATAACAAGGCAGCCATATATGTTACGACTATGTATTATATCCTATTCAAGGACATTTATTTTTATTTATGAGAAATGCTATTTTTAATCCTATATTATGACATGAGTTTGTAGCTCTTGGATCTTATTAAAAATCAAAATCAAAATCAAAATAAAAATCAAAGGCTATTAACCCATGTCAAGTCACATAATTACACTAACGTAGTAATGTAATAATGGTGTCTTATTTGCGTATTTGTTTCAAATTTTTTTGTTTGTTCTTTTGTATCAATAAGTAGGAGCTAACAGTCATTGAATTGCATCTACTGGCAAAAAAATATGCTTCCCATATTATTAGCCAGAGTTCGAATTTCTTAATTGATTTGGAATTTATCCGAGCTTTAGCGTATTATAATCTTGTTATTAGTTTTGTGTAAGAAATCGTTATTATTTTATTTATATAAAAAAATTAAAAACAGAAAAGAGAAAAGGAGTCCTGCAGGCCCAGTGACATTTTTTTTGTTGGGTGCCTGAATTAGCTGGGCCTCTCAAATCAAGCCTGGCCCAAATAAAGGCCAGCAATACATTCGGTCCCCGACCATTAGGGTTTCATATTTCACCCTTTAAAGAGCGACTCTACCGCTTCTCCTCTCTGCTACGTAAAGAGCAAATCAAGATCCACCGAGGCAGCTGAACCATCCTCATCTCATCAGCCGCCAGCCATGGTATCTAGACTATTCTCTTTCGTTTCTTCAAATGCAACAGAAACACCGCTTGTCTTCTAAATCTCCGCTAATCTAAACAATCTGACTGTATTTGTTTTTTCAGGTGAAGTACTCCAGAGAGCCAGACAACCCCACCAAATGTAAGTACCATGTTCGTTTATACTCCTCTGGGTGCCTTAGGTTTATACGTATTTTGGGTTTTGGTTTCAGCGTTTATCATTTCAGATCTGATAGTTTCTTTCATGTTTGAATTCAATGCAGCCTGCAAGGCCAGGGGCTCCGACCTCAGGGTTCATTTCAAGGTACCTATTACGATTTGCTACTGTTTGACCTTCAACTTTGTTTGGTTGCTCTTTAACACTTGAATAGTTTTTTTTTTTTCCTCTTGAGGAAATCTGATAATATTAATTGGAGCACAAGGCTATGTTGTTTTATGGTCATTGGTTTGCGATAAACTATGGCGTTGATGATTATATGTTACTTGCTGCCTCTGTTGGATATGAATTGGTTTATGTATATTTAAGATATAGAAATTTTGTTATTGCGAGGTCTTCTCCTGTTTCCTTCTTTACAGTTGTTCTGGTGTTAATACCTGATGAAAAAAGCAGGGGTCTGTTGCCTCTGTGAACAGTTCTCTCGTAAACGTCAGGGATATCAATCTCATTGTTATTGGGTGAACCTCTGTTTTTTGATTGTGACTGAAGGTTCAGTAAATGATGGAACATTTAGTTTAGATGTCTGAACATTAATGAATATGCTGGGTTTCATTTTAAGATATGGTTTAAAACCTGATGATAAAATCCAAGCTGAACTTGCAAAAATCAATTTCGACCAACAAAAGCAGCATGTTATACCTGATGAAAAAGCAGGGGTCTGTTGCCTTTGTGAATGGACCTCTCGTAAACATCAGGGATATCAGTCTCATTGTTATTGGGTGAACCTATGTTTGTTGTTTGTGACTGAAGGTTCAGTAAATGATGGAACATTTAGTATGTGGTTTCTAAAACTGTCTAGATTTATGAATGGGATGAGTATGCTGGCTTTCGTATTAGGATACAGTTTAAAACCTGATGATAAAAGCCAAGTTGAGGTCTTTTTGCCAATTTCATTGGTCTTGCTGGATATTTGTTCAACGTGTTGAATTTTGAAATTTGGATAGGAGGACTTGGACACCAGACAGAACAGAGTCAGGATTAGGGGACTCTTTTATTTTTAAAAGAGAAACGCGTAAAAACTAGTAAGAGAGATGTTTAATATTTTAAATTTTGGTTCTTGGGTTTTTTATTTGCCACACTTTGTTTCTCTTGAAGGAAATAAAGGTTGTAAAGTTTTAGAGATATTGGTCTTAAGGTCTTGGATCTTTGCCTTCCTCCTCCTTTTCGCTTCTTTTGAACATCATGAATTAAGCACATATTAATTCTTGTTTTTTTGTCTTTTATAGAACCTGATTAAAAAAAGCAGGTCCCTTATGCCTTTAGTGAAATCGGCTCTTTTAAATTTTGGGAAAATTAGTTGCGCAAGGTTCTGTTGTTTTGTGGTCCTTGATTTTGAGGTAAACTATGGCGTTGGATTATATAGTACTTGCTGCCTTTGTTGCCGTGTTGGTCTAAATTGTGTATTTGCAAGTTCAAGTCTGTAACTTTGTTGGGTATGATTTGGGTTATGTATATTTAAGATGTAGAAATATGTTGCTGTGAGGTCTTGATCTCTCCTTTCTTTATAGTTGTTTTGGTGTTAATACCTGATGAAAAAAGCAGGGGTCTGTTGCCTCTGTGAACGGACCTCTCGTAAACATCAGGGACATCAATCTCATTGTTATTGGGTGAACCTCTGCTTGTTGTTTGTGACTGAAGGTTCAGTAAATGATGGAACATTTGGTATATGATTTCTAAAACTCTTTATATTTCTGAACGTGAATGAGTATGCTAGGTTTCATTTTAAGATATGGTTTAAATCCTGAAGATGAAAGCCAATTCGAGGTCTTTTTGCCTATTCCATTGGTCTCCAGTTGTGGATGATCTCATTATATGTGCACTGATACTTCAAAGACCAGAGTTTGACATGTTTGAGATATTGATATGTTTATGACACAGTCAGCTGGATATTTGTTCAATGTGTTGGTCAATTGAATTTTGAAATTCAGAGGGCCTTGGACATTGGACAACACACATTCAGGATTAGGGGATTCCTATATTGGAAAAAGAGAAACTTGCAAAAAATAGTAAGAGGAATGCTTAGTATTTTTTATTTTGGTACTTGAGTGTTCTATTTGCTGCACTTCTTTGTTTCTTAGGATTTGCCTTGCTCCTTTGCACTTCTTTCAAACTTCATCAATGAACATTATATTGATTATTGTTTTCGTCTTTTCTGGAACCTGGTTAAAAAAGCAGGGCCCTTTTGCCTTTAGTGTGGTCTGCTCTCGAAAGTTTCAAGAAAATTACTTGCATTATTATTGGGTGAACCTCTGTGGTTGTTAGTGACTGAAGGCAGTAAATGATGCCAGATGCATTTTGCAGTGTTATCTCTTGCCCTGAGATGTTTCAATTAATGTTATAATTCTTCTCCTCCTTAATTTCTCCCTAAGCTGGTCCTTAGAATTGTACTTTTGTCAATTGAGACTCTACAGGATGTTGTACTTGCACTGAAATTTGTTATTATAAGTAATCTATTGGTTAAGTTTGTATTTTCTTTTCCATGTGTGTACTTTTTGTTAATGGTGTTATCTTACGTCTGCCTATAGAACACAAGGGAGACTGCCTTTGCAATCAGAAAGTTGCCATTGGTCAAAGCTAAGAGGTATTTGGAGGATGTTCTGGCCCACAAACAGGCGATCCCCTTCCGACGCTTCTGCCGTGGTGTTGGCCGGACTGCTCAGGCGAAGAACAGGCATTCGAATGGTCAAGGGCGCTGGCCTGCTAAATCTGCTAAATTCATCCTGGATTTGCTCAAGAATGCTGAGAGTAATGCTGAGGTATGCTACTTCTGCTTTTCCTTTTTTACTGTTTTGTTCATCCACTATCTTAACTAATATCTGGTACATAAAATGTTCCAGGTGAAGGGTTTGGATGTCGATGCTCTCCACATATCTCACATCCAGGTGAACCAAGCACAGAAGCAAAGACGCCGTACCTACCGTGCTCATGGAAGAATTAATCGTATGTTCTGAATCCATGCAATGCTATATTTTGTTTCTTTCTAATTAGTTTGGTAGTTGATTTTGTATTGCGTTATTTCCCTGGCAGCCTATATGTCGTCTCCTTGCCATATTGAGTTGGTTTTGTCTGAGAAGGAAGAACCTGTCAAGAAAGAGGTAATTCATCATTATTGCTTCAGTGTATAGTTGAAAAGGTGGCAATGTGCTGAAGGATTTGAATTTGTTGATTTTTTTTTTGTTCTGTTTGTTTCTTATTTGCCGTGGTTTTGCAGCCTGAGACTCAGTTGGCAACTAGCAAATCTAAGAAGTCTCAAGCTCTACGGAGCGGTGCTTCCTCTTAAGTTGCAGTTGGAGAACAAACAATTGAAACGGTGTCCCAAATTTCTTGCTGCTACTCTTTTGCCTTTTATGAGATTTTTGTTTCTTGTCATATAGAATGAGCTGTTGTTTAGATGACTTGAATGACTTGGTTTTTTTCATTCAAACTATGTTTAGTTCGAACTTCATTGAGATTTTAATTGGAGATTTGTTGTTGGCCTATGAATGCAGGAGTTTTATACACATAATCCTATTAGAGATTGCATCATTTTTGCCATCCGTACTTTTCCCTTTGTTCTCTACTACATTCTCATGATACTTGTTGGGTTACTCATAAAGGGTGATGAACATTTTCCTTATTTGATGTTTCATTCCTTGTCCCGTACACATTTTGTGGCTCAAGAAAAATGGAAGTTACGGTGGTGGGGCTTTTCAACTAATTAATTGGTTGCTTATTCTTGTCGAATCAATGGTTGCTTCCCTCTCTTTTACTTCGAGACGTTGCTTTTTGTTATGCTTATTCTCGTTCCCTCTGGCCAGGGTGGCCATTTGCACATCGATGTAATGGTATATCAGTACAGTATAGTAAGAAGAATGTAATGCCATTTTGCCGGTGGGGGAGATGAATTGGAGAGTAACTTTATTAATAACTGCTGCAAATGTCGCTTTGCAGATCAATACTGCTGGATATACAGAAGCAAAACTAGAAAACAGAATGGCTTGTTGAGGATAAACAATTTATTCGATCATGCTATTTCAACGTGTTCAAATTTCATTTCTGAGTCCAGTTGCAATGTTGCCTTGCCTGATGTTTTAGGGGTCGAATTAGTGGTTTGAGGCATGAGCCAAACTCTTGCATTCATGTTTCATGGTCAAAAGTAGTTGCTCCGAGCGCAAGGACATGAGACATGGAACAAACCGTCTTACTTAAGACCCTTCTCGCAAACGTTTATTGGCCATTTACCATATGATTAATTTGGAAATACAGGAAATATCACAAGCAGCAAAGCTAATATCTTGATTAGTTTGGTGCATGATTGAGTAGCTCGATGCGAAAACGACTGCAGTCTGCAGGTGGTGAAAGATTGATTGCCAAAGCAACACATAAAAGCAGATACTTATCCGACATCGTCTGGACGTAGAATTAGGTGAGGCCTAAAACTCCCTATGAGAAGGGATGGAGGAATTGGTTAGTGCAAACTCATCTTTGCGCTTGGGGGCAATGATGCAGGTAGTGAGGTTACTTCTAATCGAGGCACGTCTATTTCTGGTTGAAAACTATTTCCAAACCCCCTCTTCAGCCTCGGTTCAGCCTAGGCTGGCGAGAATTTCTGGAAGGGCCTCTGTATTTGGGCCTCTGTAAAATCCAAGTTTAAAAGTTTTAAGTCCAGTTAACGTATTTGGGCCTCTGTATTTGGGCTTTGCTTAAAACTAGGATCAATTGGCATTCGGTTAACGTAACTCGATTAATTTTGCTTTCATTTTAGATTAAAAAAAAAAAAAAATTGTAGCTATTAACATTTTCAGGCTCTTTATTATATATATATATATATATATATTCACTTTTATTAATTTCATTTAATTATTATTTTTCAATTTTTTTATTCTCCATAAGAGAAAATATTAGAAATTACAAAAATACCTAGTTTTTACATTTGGTGGGCTCATTAAATATATATACATATTTTTTAAATTGCTGAACTGGATGGAGCTTCTTTACTCCCTCTTTAGCATCTAGGCTAAGCAATTTTTGCACTCATTTTAGCATTTCCACCAATCAAAATAATATTTGGCCAATCAAATGAGAATGTTCTCACTTGTCATGCTCGAACAAAAGTTGATGATTCAGTAAACAAGGTAAGGCTTAAGTCTATTTTTGTCTGTACTCTGCACAATAGACGCAAAGATTGAACCTGCGTATAACTAGTAAAGTGATCAATTATATTCTTATTCCCACATTACATATAACTAGTGGGTTTAGAGGAATAGTCAACATAATTGTCAAAGTGTATTTTATGCATTGTGAAAATGTATACTTCAATAAGCTTGGAAAAAAACTGTTCAAAATCTAATTGCATGCTTCTTTACCCTTTCGAAATCTTGAGACGGGGATGTCTCTACTACTGAAAAAAAAAGGCCAAAAAAAAAGGTCCAAAGAAGCATAGGGACCTNACTAGTAAAGTGATCAATTATATTCTTATTCCCACATTACATATAACTAGTGGGTTTAGAGGAATAGTCAACATAATTGTCAAAGTGTATTTTATGCATTGTGAAAATGTATACTTCAATAAGCTTGGAAAAAAACTGTTCAAAATCTAATTGCATGCTTCTTTACCCTTTCGAAATCTTGAGACGGGGATGTCTCTACTAGTGAAAAAAAAAAGGCCAAAAAAAAAGGTCCAAAGAAGCATAGGGACCTAGGGTGCACTGCGTTCCATTTAACTCAAACCCCAATAGGCCAGTATAAGTAGTTTCCCCATTATGCTCTTTCTTGCTCGAACATCACATTTTCTTCTCTTCACATTCTCGGTCAGGTACATCTCTCCCTCTCTCTCTCTCTCTCTCTTTCTCATTGCAAAAAGATTAGAGAATTTGTCTTGGGTCTCTTTCCTAATCCCGATACCGAATTTCAATAGCACCTAATCTGATGATATTTCTGAGGAATTCGACTTTCACATTCTGTTTGGTTGATTAGAAATGGAAGGAAAACTGCAACAAAAAGTGAGATTGTCTCACCATATATCCCATTCTTGGGTTCTGTTGAATTGAAAAACAACTTAATTCGAAGTCTTCAGCTATTGAATCGACTTAACCGGAGCTTTAAGCTTCTAGGTTACCCTGGTAGAACGTAAATGGCTTCAATTTTCTTTTCCCTCTCCCTTCCTGAGAAACCAAATGGACCCCTAGGGTTTCACTCCAAGCTTCTCCCTGCGTAAATTTTTGTTCTTATATTAATTAGATTGATGATCTAGAGTTTTAAGACAGAATTTGGCAATTTATACAAAATCTAATTTAACTTGTTTTTGGATTCTGGTTAGATGGATTGGCAAGGGCAAAAGCTAGCGGAGCAGCTGATGCAAATACTGCTATTGGCATTCGCGGTGGTGGCGTTCGCAACGGGATATATATTAGGATCGTTCCAGATGATGATCCTAATATTCGCTGGGGGTTTGGTTCTGACCACATTGGTGACGGTCCCCAATTGGCCCTTCTTCAATCGCCACCCGCTCAACTGGTTGGACCCAAGCGAGGCTGAGAAGCATCCGAAGCCACAGCAAGCGGTGATTTCCAAGAAGAAACCCGCCAAGAAGTAGGTCAGTTGGGCTGATGATCTTAGTATTGGCGTTTGCTAGGATTTAAAAGTCAATGTTCTTGTGATGTGCTTATCTAAAATTGGATAATACAGTGCACTCGATTGCCCTTGAATTTTGAACCTTTAGACAATGGGTAGAAAAAAATTTCTTTTGGTTTTGATCGGGTTTGATACTGTTTTACGCTTAATGATTGCTAATTTCGAGCGTTTCCTCTCTCTCCCTTTTTGTTTTGTTTCTCTGTGTAAAAGAGGAAGTGAAGTTTTTGTGGCTTCTGCCTTCCACATGGTCATAATTTTGAAAAAACTATAGATGTGCTCAATGTGATAAATCTCTGTAAATAGTCAAGCTTTGGTCGATTGCCCATTGAAGACTTGATTCCCATGGTAGTTAGAAATATGACTTGGGGTATCGGTTTTATGTTTTAAGATTTATACTGTTATACCCGTCTGGGTGCAGCCTACCGTTCAAAGGGCGGGCTTGGGTGAACAGTAGACTCTGAGTTCAATTTTGCATTAGGAGTTTCCCTGTATTACATGATACACGGTTCTAGTATGTGGGGTGTGGGGTTGTGTATCTAGGTAATAAACCCAGGGATAAGTCCGAAAGGCCTTGCCTTGGGGAGATTGCACGTCATTAAGGGGGCAAAAAAAAAAAAAAGATTTATACTGTTCTACCTATTTTTCGGTTTGGATGTTGCGGTTGGTTGTTTGTGATTGTTGTTGAGATAAAGACCTATTGACAGGTGTCCAACTCGCCAATTGGCTGTAGTTCGAGGGTGTGGAGGCTGAGGTCGTGGGTTTTAGATCTCCTGGTGTGGTGTGTTTAACTTACTAATCACAAAATTGATAGGTGCCGAACTCTCCAAAAGCAAATCTATCCCCCGTTGAGCTTTGGCTACAATGAGATTATGAGTCATTTTGTAAGAGGATGGTAGCATGAGTCACCTACTAGGATGTTGGGTTAGGTGTCTTTTTTGCTTTAGGAAAGCAGCGTGGCCTTATGTAAACAATGGTGAGTCAAGGATGCCTGATGACAATGATGAGTCAAGGATGCCTGATGGCTGTGTTTGCTCATTGCCTTCTCTACTTGCCCAATGTCACAGAGTTAACCGTGCTCCTAGACTGAATGTGCCCATCAGTTTTGGGTGCTTTCTTGGAAGCTTAAAAGTGTGGCCATTTTGTTGGATGTAATCTTGAAGTGCATGTGTTGTGTGAAACATTAAGAATTGGATTATATTGCACCCTTCTTAATTTGGATAATACATGGCAAGTTCTTGCCCTAGTATTGACCATGTGCGGTAGAAGCATGATGGCTCACTGTAGATTAATGACAACTGTAATAGGCATGTGAACGCGTGACTTCAGAGCGATGGCTGCCATTGGCGGGTTCACCATTAACTTCTCTGTGGTGACAATGTCATTGTTCTTGTTATACTCGTCTTAGCTTTGCAAATAGGTATATGTTTTTTGTGTTGACAACCATATCAACATGAAAAGAGACTCGCCCTCTGTTCCTCCCGGAATAGCTGCTAGCCTGCTACTTCTGTTGCAGCAGGGACCTACCTTTGCAGGGCATTGAGGAAGGGTCTCTCGGTTGTATGAAAACAGTTGTATGTGTTTCTTAAAATCCTACGAATTCCAGAGTAAGTGAATTACAAAATATTTACATATCTAGTTGGTTACTAAAGTTTATGCTCTTGTCTTCTCTACATCCGAACTTGTTGGTTTATTCCTGCTTCACAGATGTTGCTGAGGAACAAATTTTGATTCATGTTGGCTAAAGCTTCCGATTCAAGTTGTGTGCAACAAAAACTCCTTCCTAAATTGGTGACAATTCATGTTCAATCTCGAGACATAATTATAAGATTTGTATAGGTCAATTTTAATTTGATTTATTTAATTAAACGAGTCACGCAGCTGAATTTCGACGTGCTAATTTTTAAGACTTGATTATCTGCCACTCTCAGTAAGCCTTCAGTAGCCACTCTCCCCCAGATTTAAAGACTTGATTATCGCTGGCTCATTCAAGAATACTTCAGCAAAATCATAAAAAGTTTCATATACAAAGATCGGCATTAGTGCAGAAAGTGAAGAACATCGAAATTAGTGGGATTAGTTCTTATGTCAAATCTGATTAGCTACCATCAAATGAGTATTACCCCCCAGCTAAGTAAAAAGAGAAGTCCAATTAGTCGCACGGTGTAATCTGTATTGATGAATGTATCTTAACCTCTCAGACAAAAGGGCTAGGAAACTTACTATTCACAATATTAGATTCGAGGCAGACAACTTCCTAATCCTATTGGTTTTCATTCTTTATTGCTCTTAAAAAAAGATCAATTTTCCACTTCCAAGTCATCGTCATCGTCCTCGAGCTCATCCAACTCATCTAGAATTGATTGGTTGATGCTCTTGCGAGATTTTCTCCTATGCTTCTTAGGCTCCAACCGCGGTTCTGCTTGCTGAACACCCATATCTCCCATTTTGTACCTACAAACAAATTGACTCATTTTAAGTCTATTTATATTTACGGCTTCAAAATGAGTAATCGACAAAATAACGATTTCAAAACGTGTAATTGAAAAAATAGCAATTTCAAAACATGCAATTTGAAAACGCAATTAAGCGTTTGGTAAAATCACAATATGGCCTTTTAAGGTCACAAGGATCATTACAAACTGATCCAGACGAGATCTGTACTCCAAAAATGATCAAACTTCATACGTAAGCAAGCATTAAGAGATGAAAAATGCGCAACTAACATGCTATATAATCTGACATACCTCACATCACCCTCTCTTTTGGTTCCAAAGGTCCTGAGCTGGAATTCTTCCCTGATTCTGATCTCATCAAGAAGCTGAAAATAGTATGGGTATCTCTCCCAATCTGCTTTCACAACACACCCTGGTTCACCGAGATGCAAGCAATCATTGAATGAACATTTATCAGGCCCGTCACCGAGCACTTTCCGGATCTGAAGAGAGGAGCTAAAAAGTGATTATTTGAAACAGGCAAATGCCACATCAAGAAACTTATGTGAATGAATCAAACAAAGTACAGAATGCTTAATAAACAGCACAAACCTCAGGGAAAGCTTGAGCGAGAGATTGTTTTGTTACTTTCATCAAACTAGGCTGGTTAAACCCAGGAGTATCAGCAAGGTAACCCCCTCCTGACAACGGAAGCAGAGAAACATGGCGAGTAGTATGCTTCCCTCTGCCACTTCTCGTTGAAACTTCCCCAACTCGCTGTTCGTCAAACCATTTACTGCCTAGAATCTGAAAGAAGCACATGAGCAAAAGGGGGAACATGCATCACACTTGCGTGCAATCACAAACAAAAGATAATAAAAAAGTGAAGATGCGAAGCAGAGAGATTCAAACTCACAGGATCAAACCAATTATCCCCTTCTGCTGCATCAGAATCACGGTGGTTGCTTCTTAGAGCATTAATCAGACTAGACTTCCCAACTCCACTTGGACCCACAATTACAGTTGTTTGATCTCTCAAAATACATGCAAGAAGATCAAGTCCAAAGTTGGACTCAACGCTGCAAAAAATCGGTTCATAGCCCCAACTACATAGCCTAATCCGCCATCCATCTAGTGTCTGCACATCCCATCAAAGTCTAACAAACCTCAGAATGAATATCTGGGAAAGAAAAGAATAACGAACAACATTTAATAACAGGAAAGCAACACATATTATTAGCCGGCCAAGTATGTTTCTTCAATCCAGATCAAATGCTAGAGATAGGTGGTCTTTGACAAGCAATATAATGATGGCTTCACGAGAGAACTTTTAGAAACATACACCTTGGAATTCACTAACCTAAGCATCAGAGGGTTTCTCTAGCTGTCAGTTGCAGCACTATATTCAGCATTTCCGCTGCCAAAGCCTTACTCAGTGACAAGCCTAACTAAATTATCGGATAGAGCAGACGCAACTATCAACTATCATTCAGCTTCTAAAATCTAATCAATTTTCTACATTTCAAACCCAGAGAATCACAATCGCAATCAAAAAGAAAAACCCTAACCTCATCATCCACAAGCTCGCACTTATTCAGTGCAAGCGTGAGAGGAATCCCGGTCGACTCGGCCTCCACCAGGAACCTCGTGAGCGTAAAGGGCTCGAGCCTCGGCTGCTCCACAGAGAAGAGCACCAGCAAATGGTCCACATTCGCCACAGGCGGGTCCAGAATCTCCGAGCTCCGCCGGAACACGTTCTCGATCATTCCCCTCCGGTCCACCCAATCGATGGACCCCACCAGCACCTTGTCCCCAACCAAGACCCTCCTCTTGATCTTCTTCAGCACCGCTCTCACCACGCACAGCAGCTCAATTCCGGTTCCCGAAGCTCTCGAACCCTCGCTGGAGCCTCCAGAAGGTTCCGATGAGAGCGATTGAACGACAACGCGCATGAAGTTAGCCTGGGCGGCGGCGACTGTGCCGATGGCTTGGGATTGGGAAAGCGGAGGGGGATCTTGGGGGGAGAGCACTGGAGCGAGCGAGGACGAGTAGTCCCTGAAGATTTTTTTGGCTCTGAGCAGGTTCTTGCTCGGCTGGGGCTTCTTGGACACCTTATTAGCGTTTTCTTGCTGTTTGGCGGAGATAGAGAGGCATCGGACGGTCGACAAGCGCCGCAGGAGGAGGCTGTTTACGGTTGGGTGATACGCCGTAGTGTGTCGGATGATTGAAACGGAGGCGATCCTCATAGTGATTGTGGATTTGAATTCCTCTGAGAGAGAGTCAGTGGTGAGTCACGCTTTAGGCGTGTTATCCATTGCTGGTTCGAGCAGTTGAGCGAGGAGGACTCGGAGAGTGTCCAGCGGTTTCTTCGTGTTGTACGGCTTTATAACGTGGAAAAAGGATTAAATAGCGCTGATGCCACGGCAGCAATGTCGGAATCGGACGGTTTTTTTTTTTTTTTTTTTTTCGGTTCTTAAATGGTGAGTTTTTTTTTTAAAAAAATAAGAAATCTCAACTATGAACGGGTAGGGCTGGGCACGGGTTGGTTTGGGGGGGTTTCAGCCCGTTCGGCCACCCGACCCCGTGCCCCTCGGGTATTTAAAATTTCAACTCGTGACAGTAATGAAAATGTGGAAAGCTGGTGGGTATCAAGCGGTTCAGATCTTCTTTTTTTTTTTTTTGTCGGGTTGGTCAGGCGGATCGGGTATTTTTAGGTGATTTTCTAAACTCAAAAACTTCCTTTTATTGTTTTTCTTCCAATTTTCTCAACATCTAAATAGCAGGGGAAAAAAAAAAAAAAGAGGCACCAAATCACGATTTAAAAAGAAGAAAGTAATTAACCTAAAAAAAAAAAATGAACAAGAAAAAGGAATTAAGGTGATTTTCAGTCTGGAATGGGCCTCCTGGTAAGCGTGGTCGAGCCGGTCCTTCTCATAGAGCTTGTGGCGCATGTGGACTACCTCAGATATGGACGTGATCTTCCGCGCGAGGCTATGGCCATGGACGTGATCTTCCGCACCAAATCCAGCTGGTTGTACAGATTCGTTGGTATCACGGCCAAGATGTCGTCCCCTAAGTCGAAATTGAGACTGAGAGTGAGAGAGAGAGAGAGATGAGAGAGAAACCTGACAGCAACGGGAGCAACGAGAGAGAGGGAGCAACTCATCCACAGTTAGAAGAGAAGAGAAGAGGAGCGGCGACGGCGAGAGTGAGAGAGGAGCGGCAAGAGTGCGAGTGTGAGAGAGTGAAAGTTGAGGGAGGATGGAGGCGTGGCTGATGGGTTTAGAAGGAATGAATGAATGAAGGATTTAGGGTGTTTTTTTTTTAAAAAAAAAATATATTTTAAGTGCTTATGGGCGGGGCGGGTACCCGCAAGAAAAATTTTTATCTACCCGAAATCCAATCCGACCCGCACGGTTAGTAGATAATTCAACCCGAACCCGCAAAAAAAAAAAAACATAAAATCCGCCCGGATCGGGGCGGTTCGGGGCAGAGCGGATCGGGTTGGTCGAATCATGCGGGTTTTGCCCACCCCTATGAACTGGATAACCCTTCGGTCCATAATGGATTAGAGACGATCCGGATCCATCTCTTCACAGAGTGGGCCAATGCTGCCAGTATTTCAGACACCTACTGGAGACTTCTAAACATGCAAATTTATGTGCACATCAAGTTATAAAATAGGCTGCTTTCCACTGCTCCATTGTGGATTCTCCTATAACCAAAAGCTGACAACAAGATCTATATCAAATCACTTAATAGCTTTGCAAACAAAAACACACCTATAAAAGTTTGTATTGACCACGCAATCTTTGAGGCAGAGATAGAATGCACTGGGCTTGACTGCAGGGACCGGGAGGGGGCCGAGAGGGGTCAAATGCCCCCCATACTCTAGGTATAATTTTTTGATGATGTTGCCCACCCTCAACCATTATTTAAGGGGCACCGATCAAGAGGACTTGGTTTCATCCTAATACGCAAACGTAATTTTATTTTTTTTTTTCGCTTTGTAACTATTAGTGTTTCATGTTAGAACATTAGGTCACAAAGGTTGAAGAAAAAAGAGGAGAAGACGACTTTTTATTTTGTTTGCAAAACGCAACATTTATATAAAGTGAAAACGCATTGTTTGAGTACTGAAAAACGCTTGTTTTGTTCAAACCTCTTTTTTTTTTTTTTTTTAAACATCTCTACACAAGAGGGAGGAGAGAAAATTCGAACTAGTGATCATCTTCATGAGACGTAGTGCCGAACTGATTAAGCTAGTTCTTGGGACAAACCTTCTGTTTTTTTTAAGCATGTTCATAGTTGTTTTCAAACCATTATAACATTAAAAGTTGAAGGGAGGGGAATTTTTATTTTTTTATTTTTTCCTTTCTAAAGAGCACCAAGTGACCGACTTTTCCTTTCAAAAAAAAAAAAAAAGTGACCGACTTTGACAAAAATAATGGCCTCTGTTTTCACAACATCGAAGAAAATAACAAGAATAAATCTCTTCCCAGTTCCCATGGAAGAGGAATGAGTCAACAAATTTGAAGCACTCAGCGCCAGGATTTGGCGTTGGGGTGGGGAGATTCCTATATTTTTGGTGTCCGGGTGTTGGCATGTGGCTCCCGAATGTCCTGTTTGAAAAGAATTGTAGTAAATACCTGTAACATAGTTGCGTGCTGACCAATANTTTTTTTTTTTTTTTTTGGTCGGGTTGGTCAGGCGGATCGGGTATTTTAAGGTGATTTTCAAAACTCAAAAACTTCCTTTTATTTTTTTTCTTCCAATTTTCTCAGCATCTAAATAGCAAGGAAAAAAAAAAAAGAAAAAAAAGAGAGGCACCAAATCACGATTTAAAAAGAAGAAAGTAATTAACCTAAAAAAAAAAAACGAACAAGAAAAAGGAATTAAGGTAATTTTCAGTCTGGAATGGGCCTCCTGGTAAGCGTGGTCGAGCCGGTCCTTCTCATAGAGCTTGTGGCGTATGTGGGCGACCTCAGACATGGACGTGATCTTCCGCACGAGGCTATGGCCATGGACGTGATCTTCCGCACCAAATCCAGCTGGTCGTACAGATCCATTGGTATCACGGCCAAGATGTCGTCCCCTAAGTTGAAATCGAGACTGAGAGTGAGAGATCGAGAGAGAGAGAGAGATGAGAGAGAAACCTGAGAGCAACGGGAGCAGTGAGAGAGGGAGCAACTCATCCACAGTTAGAAGAGAAGAGAAGAGGAGCGGCAATGGCGACGGTGAGAGTGAGAGAGGAGCGGCAAGAGTGCGAGTGTGAGAGAGTGAAAGTTGAGGGAGGATGGAGGTGGGGCTGATGGGTTTAGAAGGAATGAATGAATGAAGGATTTAAGGGGGGTTTTTTTTTTTTTTTTTGAAGTGCTTATGGGCGGGGCGGGTACCCTCAGGAAAATATTTATCTACCTGAAATCCGACTCAACCCGCACGGTTAGTAGATAATTCAACCCGAACCCGCAAAAAAACACATAAAATCTGCTCGGATTGGGGCGGTTCGGGGCAGAGCGGATCGGGTTGGTCGGATCAGGCGGGTTTTGCCCACCCCTATGAACGGATAACCCTTCGGTCCATAATGGATTAGAGACGATCCGGATCCATCTCTTCACAGAGTGGGCCAACCGGCCAATGCTGCCATTATTTCAGACACCTACTTGCAATTAATTCTCTGTATTAAAGACTTCTAGACATGCAAATTTATGTGCACATCAAGTTATAAAATAGACTGCTTTCCACTACTCCATTGTGGATTCTCCTATAACCAAAAGCCGACAACAAGATCTATATCAAAATCACTTAATAGCTTTGCAAACAAAAACACACCTACAAGAGTTTGTATTGACCACACAATCTTTGAGACAGAGATAGAATGCACTGGGCTTGATTGTAGGGACTGAGAGGGGGCCGAGAGGGGTCAAATGCCCCCCATACTCTAGGTATAATTTTTTGATGATGTTGCCCACCCTCAACCATTATTTAAGGGGCACCGATCAAGAGGACTTGGTTTCATCCTAATACACAAACGTAATTTTTTTTTTTTTTGCTTTGTAACTATTAGTGTTTCATGTTAGAACATTAGGTCACAAAGGTTGAAGAAAAAAGAGGAGAAGACGGCTTTTTATTTTGTTTGCAAAACGCAACATTTATATAAAGTGAAAACGCATTGTTTGAGTATTGAAAAATGCTCGTTTTGTTCAAACCTCTTTCTTTCTTTTTTTTAACATCTCTACACAAGAGAGGGAGGAGAGAAAATTCGAACTAGTGATCATCTTCATGAGACGTAGTCCCGAACTGATTAAGCTAGTTCTCGGGACAAACCTTCTGTTTTTTTTAAGCATGTTCATAGTTGTTTTCAAACCATTATAACATTAAAAGTTGAAGGGAGAGGATTTTTATTTTTTATTTTTCCTTTCTAAAGAGCACCAAGTGACCGACTTTTCCTTTCAAAAAAAAAAAAAAAGTGACCGACTTTGACAAAAATAATGGCCTCTGTTTTCACAACATCGAAGAAAATAACAAGAATAAATCTCTTCCCAGTTCCCATGGAAGAGGAATGAGTCAACAAATTTGAAGCACTCAGCGCCAGGATTTGGCGTTGGGGTGGGGAGATTCCTATATTTTTGGTGTCCGGGTGTTGGCATGTGGCTCCCGAATGTCCTGTTTGAAAAGAATTGTAGTAAATACCTGTAACATAGTTGCGTGCTGACCAATAACAAGCTGTGTATTAGGAACAAAAAGATCTCCAAGAATATTAAAAGTACGGCAACTACCAAAAAAAATTTAACACACTCCAACCATATGCTTACACATCTCAAAAATTGTAAAATAATTGTAGGTATAACATATAATGGTGTGTGCTTTGTCCACATCAAGAGCAACCAAAAAAAAAAATTACAGATGATATTGTTGCCTAGGACCATGATTTGATCTCAAATAATGGATGCATGAGTAATTCCCTAACCAAATTCAAGAAAGTACCACTGACACCTCACAAAAGAGCAATGAAAACGAGAAAAGCAGCAATACAGATATAAACTCGTGAAGCAAATGATAATCTCTACTCAAAGTTCAACTGCTCTATTTCTTCTTTTGTCTCTCGTAGCCATTTTCTCCCCATACCTTTGAAATATATCTGCCAAATCAAACAGCCCTACCTCTCTCAATTTCTTTGACACCTCCTCAAACATAACAACACCCTCCTCATTTGAATAATAATGCAAAAACTTATTGTAATCAAATCTGGGCACCTCTAGCCCTCTCCTCATAATCCTCTCCACATACTTGGTGGCTTCTAAGGACTTACCTGCTTTCACCAAACCTCCAACAAAAATGGTTTCAAAATTCACAAGTGGGTCTGTTCCCTTCCTCCCTCTCCTCCCTAAATGCCCTTGCAATAACATTATGTAGGTATGCATTGTGGGCTCACACCCTCTCTTTATCATCTCCCGAAACACTTGGGTTGCTTCCCTTGCCCTTCTTAACCTCAAAAGGCCCTTGATTAATCCATGGTACACACTTATATCCGGTATCTCAATCCCTTCCTCAATCCTATAAGCCTCTCTAACTCTCCCTCTCGCTAAAAGCCCATAAATAAGTGATGCCAATGTCAAGTTATCGGCTTGAATCCCTCTCTCGCCCATTTCTTCAAACACCACATATGCTTGGGCAATCTTGCCTCTTCTACACATCCACTCAATCACAAGCCTGTAAGTTGAAAGACCCAAATCATTCATCCTCTTCGTCCTCATCATCTGAAACAGCTTCAGTGCCTCGTCGTACCGATTGATCTTGAAAAGGGTTTCCATCATTTTCTCAACCGCATCAATATCCGGCTCAAACCCTTCATCCACCATCAAGTTCCAAATTTTCGAAGCCTCAACTAAATCACCCACATCACAGAAACCTTTTATCAGACACTTGTAAGTATCCCCACTTGGTCTTATGCATTCTTTCAACTTGGACACAACAAACTTGGCCTCCTCAACAAGCCCATCCCTACACAAAGCCTCAACCGCCTTATTCAAAGTCTCCAAACTATACACACACCCACATGCATTCATCAAGTGGAAAAACTCCACGCACTTCTTTAACTCCCTTGCTGCCGCCAGCGTCCTGAGCGCAATCCTAAAAGTCTTGTCGTTCACAAGACGACGTTGACCCATCTCTTGGAGAAGCTCACATAAGAGGTCGATGTTCCTGGACTTGCCAACCACGTTGAGAAGCTTGTTGAAGGAGACAGAGGTGTGGGTGAAACATGGGTTGACCTTGGTGTACTGAAAGAAGAGGTAAACGGGGCGCCATGATAGGGGGAACTTGTTGCAGACTTGCAGGAAGAACTCGTGGGTTAGGTGGCTGTCAGAGTGGGAGAAGTGAGATTGGCAAGCACGGAGCTTGGAGTGGAGCCGTGGCTCAGGGGAGTGTTGTTGCTGGTAGAGGATGGTGCAAACACGGAGGAGGTGGTCTGGGTTGACTGGTGAAATGGTGGTGGTGGTGGGGTTGGAGAGTTGTGGTAGGTGAGTAAGGTTGGTGCTTAAGGGACGAACATGGTGGTGGTGATAGAGGAGGTTGATGATAGGTTTTGCAATCACTTCTATCCTGCATGACATAAATAAAAATGAGTATATCATGATTTGCAATCCATAAATAGATATTGCATAATTTTCATAAAAACATATATTTATCCTAAAATGGGTACTGCATAATCATGTGGAAGCTTGTCATGATGTAAAGTGATATAGTTATAGAAGTATGATAATAAGTAATGTTGTGCATTGCATAATGTGAGATTTAATCAAATAGATATCCCACCCATTTAGTGAATTCGAGCTTGCACCCATGGATGATTATAATATAATTTAATTTGAAATATTAAGAAAATATTTTAGTATCAACTTGGTAGTGTTGAAGAACAGAACACAGCTCTAGTCTTGAATATATTATATGTCAAACACTATTAATTATTGCAAAATTGCAAAATGGACCAAAATGAGTAACTATAACAATCTTATAATCCCTTCACTATCACTTGCACATCTACATGGTGTTGTGTTTGACCCAAAAAACTCAAGAAACATCTTTAATAATGCATTTTTTCATAAGATGTGCTAAAATTCTTTCTTTTTTTTTCAGTAAAATTAACTTCAAAAATTATGTTGATGTGGTTCAAATGTCATATATGAAAAAGTACTACTTACTTATGGAACATTTCGCAAAACATCTCATTCACATATATAAGATTATGCCAGCAAAAGTATAACCTATAACCTGTAAATAATATAAAAGATAATATTAGCAAAACCTATCTGTATATCAAAACAACAATTTAAAATATTAGCGGTTCAATTCCATGTATAGCAAATGATAAACTATAACATCATTCAAAGTTTAGCATTCTCTTGGCGTTCTTGAAGACCTTTTGGTGGTCAGCAGAAGGATACTTCACCACTTTCACAACTCTACATACAGAAAGATACGGTTCTCAGTACAATGAAACCAAATATACAGGAAACGAAATCAAATACCAAACAGAAAACAAGATCTGTATTATAATCTACAATCCAAAATGCAGCTAAAAAAGAATTGAAAACAGAAGCAGAAAGATCAGAGCCATCGAGTTCTGTAAAAACTGGCGGGAACAAACCTTGGAAACAGAGAGGCTGATGCACGAGACGAAACCCTAAGGGAAAAAAACACAATTTGAAAGTCATTTTTCACTCTCAACCAAAATAAAGAAACAAAGAAACGGGAAACAAACACAAACAGGGCGGACATATGCTACCTCATTGATCTATCCCACTACTGCATAAAAAGTTAAACATTGAGTAGTATAAACTATTTTCAATATTCATATTACTTATCAAACACTGAAGTCGTAGGAAAGGAAAAGCTTCCTCCATTTAGTCATACAACTAACTTGCACAACATTTTCTTATGAGATGAATGCCGTGAAATAAAACTTCTTGCAACTCTCAAAGCATCCACATCCCCTTACATTTTTCTCTAACTTCATTTTGGAATCACAAAATTAGAACCAAACCCATAATCGGTTACCAAAAGAAAAACAAAATTAGAACCAACCACCAATTCTTACTATAATCGGTCCTAACAAGAGAACCCATCAAGATTTCAGCCCAACAAAAACTATGCCCATTCAGCCTACCTCAAATGTCAGGTTAGGATGGCATTCGGCCTGCCGGTTTTTGGATTGTGGGCGTGGCCGGTGGTGGTGCGCGGGTGTCGTTCGGTGGGCGTCACGTACGAAGTCTCCGGGAATACGTCGTACAGCTGCTGGTACTGCAGCTGCCGTGGTGGGTGGGCCTCGCCAGTGCGTTCCGTGGCGGTGGTGGGCAGAGGCGGAAGGTGAGGGGCGGGAAGAGGAGCGTGGGAAAACGTTAGGGAAAATGGGGGAAGTGAAAAAAAAAAAAAAAAAAAAGTTTCAGACTCCAAAACAAAATAGGACCAATAACTATCACGTCAATACGTAAAAAAGGCCTTTTTTTAAAAAAAAAAAAGCAAAAGTGAAAGGGTAAAAAGATGAAATATTTTTCCCTGGTGGCTGGTACAACAGATGAGTGAGCGGAGCCGGCCGATTCACATGCCTTTCGATTTGAAAAGTATCTTTTAATGTCTGGTAAGCACCACACATGATGTGAGTGTGTATACGGTAATCGCCCTGGAAGGCTGGAAGCAATGATTGACAAATGCTTAGTTTTTATTATTATTTTTTTATTATAAAGTTAATATTTAAGAAGTATAATCTCATAAAAAATTAAATATGAGAATTGGGGAGAAGATGATTGTAGGGAATCGGGCTAACGTGTGTGCTTCCACCGTAGGTGATAATTGTATACGGTGGTTCGTTTTATGAGTTCGAGAGCAAAGTCTTGGTATTGCTGTCCTTTATGTGAAGTATGCATGTAGTTTAGCGAAGTGGGATTAGGTGTGAGAATGCGTGGATGACAACACTAGAGTCTAGAGCTAATAAGGTGGCAACGTATGAGATTAGATGGCTTGCACGATTGCTCAAAAATAGAAAATGAGAACGAGAAAATATACAGGAATTCTGGATTGTGGATTGTGGTTATCGGCCATTGAAGGAGAAGATGGGCGAGCAGCGAGCTCAAGCAAGGTAAATTGATGATTTTTATTCGAGATACCTGTTTTATTCTTTACGGATACCAAGAATAAAACAAGACATATAACGGATGTCAAATCCAATCCAACTTTAGAGTAATTCAAATTCAAAAATGTAATTTCAGTCTACAACTTACAATAACGTGAAAATCCTAAATTTTGCACAAGTTTGACATGAGGGCATTCTGCCATGGAATATGAAAGAGAGTGAACATATATGACGCAACATGTGAAATTTGTTTCCCTCTAAACAGAAAATAATAAAGATAAAGTTCATAATCTCGCTAACCAACGATGAGTTTTGGTAGCTAGAGTCTCATCGTGGGTTGAGTAGCTATCACTATCTTACGAAAATGAACTTTGAATGTCATTTTATTTATTTTCTTAGGTTCCTAATGTTTTACTATGTTCAATCAAATTGTAATTGTTTTTATTGTACTTTCCAGATGCAATATTTTACAAATTATGTATATCCAAGTACCTACATGTGATTGGATTTATTGATGAATTTCATTGTCACCACAAAATCTAAGATTTTCACAGGTAAATTTCTTAAAAACACAAATCAATGGACTTACTATTAGTTAGAAACTAATTAATGTTCACAGGTCGTGACACAATACGTTTATGTAAACGGGTTCGTGTCGTGTTTCCTATTTATGGACCGTGTCATGTTTGGGTTGAGAGATTCGACACATTTAGTTAAACGTGTTATATTCGGGTTGAGCTTAATCGTGTCAGATCATAATCAGGTCGAACACAAACACAACACGCGAACACATTTTGTCAACTCTATGTGAGAGTTTCGAATTCCTCTATTACAATAAACATTTTACGTTTTTAAAAGAGCTGGGCTTGGGTGCGCACGGGCCTAGACACACGCCTAGGACACAGCCCAGTCTTGAGTAGGCCGTTATTAAAAAATTAACCTATTGAGTTGCAATCGTTGGGACTTGAAGCATTGCAACTCTAATTGGAAGAGGTACCTTCAAACCGTTCGACTATCTGCTTATTTGTTGTGAGTTACGAAATTTGTTTTACTTAACCGTTTTGTAACTACTACCTAGAATCTATAAATAGAGCTTTTTGCTCTACCAATTTCATGACTTTCTTTTTTATCCCTCCTAGTCAATTACACAAAAAAAATAGATAAAACTCTAAAGAACAAACTTCATAATTGTTGTATGTAGTTGGTGATTTAAAACCCTAAAGAACATACTTCATAATTGTTCTGTGTAGTTGGTGATTTTGTTGTATCCTGGAGATGAATTGCTTGCAACTTTGCAACAAATTCTTCTGAGTGGGGCAATTATCACATTAAAAATAGTATTTATACACGCCTCAAAGTTGCATTGATTTTTCTGATTATTGTTTATGTTCGATTTTCCTCAACAATAATAAGTCATCATTATTAATAACATTAGGATTAGAATTATAATTTAAATATTAGAGATAATACGTATGATCACGAAATTATATTTGTTTTTATATCTACAGTAAAACTCCATGGTCCGACCAATTCAAACCCTCTTTACAATAATATATAGTATTCTTAATTAAACCCTCATAGCTTCAGATTTTCCAGTCTCTATTCTCAAACGAATAATCTTCAACTTGCTACAAGTTTTGCAATCAATACTCTCTTAATAGATCGACTCTTACGTTGTTGTTTCTTGATTATGTTCTTCTCTCTCTTTCTCTCTTAAAATATATCATAAATTTTAGTCTTGAAATATATATGATCGATATTTCTTTTAAATAAAAGCTAGATCTTGAATTTTTAATTTTTAATATTACTCTATTATAAAAAGTGATTTTCAAAATACATACAAGTTGTTTTTTTAAAAATAAAAAATAAAAAAAAAAATTTGAAAAGTATCATTTTTATTTTTTAGTTTACTAATAATTGTGTTATATCACTAAGACCATCACCAGTGGCAGTCAAAAACTAGCTAGCTACTTGTTAAAAGATATTAAGTGCAATTTGACCAAGCAGACCTAAGGGATAAGCTCATAAGTCATAATTAAGCACGAGCTTAGAACCCTTTATTGCAAAAAGTAGGGTGGATATTGAAATGTCAATGATGCGTGTATCCACGTATTGTATTGGCTAAGATCAAAAGTCTAGGTGGGTTTAGACATTATACGTACGTTTGATTCGATTAAAAAAAGTGGCAGTAGTTGATCCAAACCCAGAGGTGCACGGCATCAAAGTTGTTAATGCATGTTAAGGTGGATTGATCATTTGCTTTCAGATATTCCGTGTAAACTTTATCCGATTTCATCTTTCAAAATTCATTGTTTTTTAATTAAAGAAAAAAAGATAAGGTGTAGTGTTCAAAGTTACTGATTTAGATAGAAATTAAGGTGGATAAGGGTGTTGATACTCGTTTAGAGAGTAATGCATATTAAACGAATGATTTTTTTTTTAATTTTATTTTATTTAATGATAATATTATAAATTAAATTACCCTTTGAGCTTTGACGGAATAAAAGAGGAAAAAAAAAGTCTTGCATATAATGTGTGGAAAAAATAATTGTTTATCTGCTTGGCGTGCTGCATATTATATGATTATGATAGCCTCAAAAGTCAAAACTCAAAAGCATCATCTGGTCTTGAGTAGAACAGGAATTTTATATTAGTTCACCGACCAGGCCAGGGATTTGATATAATTTTTAAAATTGACTCTCGATTTACATGTGATTGATTGAGGGGGGTTAAAATAATTTTAATGGCAGGCATAAAAGAGCTGTAAAAGAAATTGTGTACAACAACTTTTGTCTGAGTAGATAGACACTAGCAAGATCTCGTTTCTATGATTCTGTGAATCGATTNGATCATTTGCTTTCAGATATTCCGTGTAAACTTTATCCGATTTCATCTTTCAAAATTCATTGTTTTTTAATTAAAGAAAAAAAGATAAGGTGTAGTGTTCAAAGTTACTGATTTAGATAGAAATTAAGGTGGATAAGGGTGTTGATACTCGTTTAGAGAGTAATGCATATTAAACGAATGATTTTTTTTTAATTTTATTTTATTTAATGATAATATTATAAATTAAATTACCCTTTGAGCTTTGACGGAATAAAAGAGGAAAAAAAAAGTCTTGCATATAATGTGTGGAAAAAATAATTGTTTATCTGCTTGGCGTGCTGCATATTATATGATTAGCCTCAAAAGTCAAAACTCAATAGCATCATCTGGTCTTGAGTAGAACAGGAATTTTATATTAGTTCACCGACCAGGGATTTGATATAATTTTTAAAATTGACTCTCGATTTACATGTGATTGATTGAGGGGGGGTTAAAATAATTTTAATGGCAAGAGCTGTAAAAGAAATTGTGTACAACAACTTTTGTCTGAGTACATAGACACTAGCAAGATCGCGTTTCTATGATTCTGTGAATCGATTTGTGGAACTGAGTGCCATCCTCCGTCACTTTGCCCAAGCACACGTCTCTTTCCTCGAAACGGAGACCCAACCGGAACGTTACCTTGCCCCTTGCCCCTTGCCCCTAACTGGCAGTCCAAGCTATCCGAATCCGATCCTCCCATTTACCTTCCCGTCAGCGTCGGTCCCGCCCACATCCAGAAGATCCAATGGCTCGTGCGCCGTCATCTTCGACCCGACTCCACGGTCCATATTCCACGTTTGACCCAGCCCATTCAACCACCCTCCTAACCGTCGACCGTCAACAACCGACAGTCGTAATCACGAAGAAAAATTAACCTTATCCCCATCGACCACCAAAAATTCAACACCGTATAATTACATTACGTACGTCGCTTGCTGGTCATGCTCCACCACCACAGTAATTATTTGTAGGAAAGGATTTGGACCGATGATAAGTCTCATAGTTGACTAACACAAGTACACGTGTATGTTAAAAGAAAAAGAAAACTTCCACGTCCTTCAATTCCTCGATCTGTAATTGATACCGTCAGACACCAAAGGTACGTCCAAAACAGATTTGATGCCTAATTACGATGTGGAACTATGCCAAACAAAACAGAAAGAATCTCAACGAATGGCAGCCGTAGCAATAGTTGTCATGTCTCATGTCCAAGATAACATATGATTTCAGATATATGTATATATATATGCCACTAACCGGCCTGTTCGATCTCGATCGTCCAAATTCCTAACAAAACAATCATCTGATGGTAATCAACGCGAGAGATGTCAATTATAGTTGAACATGATCAACATCCTGATTCCTCGGGTTGATTTGGACATGCAAGTGATTCCTTCACCACTTTTTCCCCGGATCATGCGCGCGCCACAAACCATTTCTGTAGTGTACGTAGACTGTAGATATATATAATATTCAACTACAATGTGATCCAGTGAGTGTTGTAACCAGTGGAAGCCACATGTCCAGATCTGCCATGTGTTTGGTTAACAATTAATCATTCCCGCAATTTAAAAACATTATCACGTGACAAAAAAAAATATATATTAAATATATATATAAAGGAGTGATACTATTTTGAATAATGCATGACACGTAGACTGATGAGTAAATGGCATCCAATAACAAATTCATACATGTACATGCATATTATTTAGTCAACACTAAAAATAATTTTGTCACGTAATTTTTAAAAGTGTCTTGTCAAAAAAACAAAAAAAAAAAAATTGATATAAGGCTCCAAAATTTGTGGGGTGGTTTAGTCACCAGCCATTCAAAGGCTTTGAGTGCGATCAGAACCACATAAGATATTTGAAGTGGTTTTCCTTTCCTTTTTTTTTTTTTTTTTTGGTTTTTTAACGTGGCAAGAGTAATTGGTGTTGACTCAAGTACATGTACATTTGTTAAAATGTTATTGGACATGATATATATGACCATTAACCTACATGTCATTGCTCGCCATTAAAAAATTTGAAGGAGAGAATGATTTTATAACATGGATGCCTTGAAAGAGTGATTTGATGCGTTAAAAATCATAGTGAGTGATTTAATAAAATGTCAAATTACATGCAAATATATCTACAACATTTTTTCAACTCCACGTGAATTTTATGTCGTCTTTGTATTTTTTTTTTTTGATATGTCCGCACAAGAGGGGAGAAGGAAGATTCGAACTAGTGACCTCTGCTTCATTAAGCGTGGTCCCACCCGATTGAGCTACCTCTTGGAGGACGTCGTATTTGTATATTTAATTACCGCATAAAAACATAATGTCGATCACATGATTTTGATGTAAATATTCTAAGATTAGGTAATCAATATATTGAGGTGACACTCTCAGCTAATATTTTGATTAATCTTGGTTAAATAAAAATCAAGCGTAATATGTTAAATGTTGAATAAAATCATAGTATAAAAATCTAGCATTTCTCGAATATTTTTCAGGGNGAGGGAGGATTCGAACTAGTGACATCTACTTCATTAAGCGTGATCTCACCCGATTGAGCTACCTCTTGGGGGACGTCGTATTTGTATATTTAATTACCGCATAAAAACATAATGTCGATCACATGATTTTGATGTAAATATTCTAAGATTAGGTAATCAATATATTGAGGTGACACTCTCAGCTAATATTTTGATTAATCTTGGTTAAATAAAAATAAATAAAAATCAAGCGTAATATTTTAAATGTTGAATAAAATCATAGTATAAAAATCTAGCATTTCTCGAATATTTTTCAGGGTCTTCCAACTTTCACTAATATATATTATAGTAGAAAAGTGTCTTGTTGGCGTTTGTGTTATTGTGTATTTTCTCAATTATGATATTGTCGTCCTTAAGGGATAGTTCAATCGGCTGGAGACCAAGCCTCATAAAGTAAAAGTCGCTAGTTCAAATCATCACTCCCCCTCTTGTATGGACATGTAAAAAAATAAATAAATAGTATTGTCATTTTCGTTCTTCTCGACTATTATCATACACTCAAATCCATGTACTAATTCCTATTGTCAAGGTGAAAATCAAACCACTATGATAACTATATAGTCCATATTAAAAAATAAGGTTAATAATTTTTTTAGTACATATGTTTTCATTTTTTTTTCCACCTAGGATTTAATTTGTATTACAGATGATATATACTTGATTTATGGGTAAATATTAGTTTAATACCATGGTCATCATTCCATCAATCAACCTAACGGATTGACATGTGTCGTAACAAAATGCCACATGTCCTAACGAACAAAAAAAATCATAAAAAAATTTAAAAATCAAAACTTGAAAAAAGAAAAAAAGACAAATATGGGGTAGCCTGACCACCCTATGTTGGCCAATGGGGGTGGTGAGTCACCCCTTTTTTGCCATTGAGAGTTGCTGAGCCACCCTAGGGCAGGTATGGGGTGGTTGAAATTAGTTCGACTCATAGAATGTGACGAAAGTACTAAATTGGCCTTTATCCGTAAATCAGGTACCATCTGTAATACAATTTGAAACGTAAGTAGGAAAAAAATATAAAAGTGAAACCCTACGTACTAAAAAGGTTATTAACCCTAAAAAAATATGCCATTAACATTTTTCTTACATATTATGTAGGTTAGACTGTTGTAATTTCAATAAAAGAGCATAGTACAACGATAGGATAGACATAAAATGTAGTGATTATTGGAACATTGATTGGAATATTGATTTGAATATGCTTCAATTCCTTCTTTCATTTTTTTTTGAAAAAAAAAATTATGAATTATTTTTTAGCACATTATTTTAAAGTTTGTAACATCGTGCCTGCACATAGCATTTTTCCGTACAAGCTTTGGTATTATAATCTCAATCAAGAGAAAAAAACTAAATCTAATGAACAATGCCACATTTGACCATTATACGGTGGTGGTACCGACAATTAAATCTTTTTCGATCACATGTAATAACTCTTTAAATAAGCAGTTGGCCATTCATAAAAAGGGTTGTCCGGCCATTCGTCAATAATAATGAGCTTCTTTTGTTGATGACATGATGTAACCGTGTAAGCTAACCATATGTAATTTGTATGAACAATATGGTTAGCATTTTTCATTGTTGATATGTATGCATGATGAAATAAAAGTAAAAAGGAAAATCAAAATGATGAAAGCTCGTGATTAACTAAAAGATGTTGTTGTTGTTTTATTTTTCACCGTGGAAAATGATTTTCAATCCTCCATAGATTATGTCGTTGACATCTAGCATTTCATTTAGAAAGTACATTGTTCAACTACCGCTCCCAAAAGTTAATTTCAAAAAGCCTAAGGTTTTTAAGATTTCAATACATGGCAAACAATAAGCATTCAAAAATGAAATGGAGAGGAGCCCGTGACTTATATGGGAAGGGCAATTTTGTCAAAAGATCTCGTTCCAAATCCCAGACTTCTAGTAAGAAAAAGAACACCTCACATGCTCTATTAATATCTTAACAACAAATCTTATCTCTAATTATATTAATCAAAACCGTTAATCACTTATTATTGAGTAATGCTATAAGTTTCTCTTGTGTTAATTTTAAGTCCATATAAGAATGATGTAACTATTAAAATACCATTAAACTTATAATAGATCATTATTAGATCTTAATCAAATGATAATTTTAATAACCACATCATTCTTAGATATACTTAAAATAAACACAAAATGAACTTCTAGAATTATTCATCATTATCAATTTTTATTATTATTATTATTATTAACCAAGATTCCAAGAACACATTTAGGTGCCGACAAACACCTCAAAAGAACTCTACTTCCCTTGAGGCTCGACAAGCAGATTGACGTTGACCACGAAAGAATCATGATCCCCGATATAGCATCTTCGTGCGGTTCAGACCAGTTAGACAGAGCCAACTGTGTCTGAGTACGCACACTCAATCTTATCCCCATTTTTTTTCTAAATTTGACACAGAAAAATAATTCAAGATAAGTTAATTTCCTTTATATAGGGAGCACCCAGGAGCGTGTGGTCTCTTTCCTAACCGGTTGGGCGCATATCTCATTGTTCTCTGACGTGGTCGTCGTGCCTGTCGCTTTTATCTTCCTTGCTATTTTGGGTCCTATAAATTGTGTGTTCCGCTGCCTCATCAGAGTCATCAGTCATCAGTCATCAACTCGTATATCCTCCCAATTCCAACAATCGCCTTGGATAATTTACTGCTTTCCAGGTAATATTTTCGATTACCCTTTTCCTTTCTCTCTCTCATTCTGGTTTTTGTTTCTAAATTCTGATTTCAGATCCACCAACATTTGCTCACCTAATTCAGATGCTTCTTCTCTGCTTTTCTTGTGTTCATTAGATCGATTTACTCGGTGTTGCAGCATTTTATCAAATGTTTTATCTTTTTGCTTGTTTCTCGCTTATACTAGCTGTGCCGACTATAATCTATTACAAGGTTGTAGTTTTTGTATTGGGTTGTCAAAAATGTGTTATTTCTTCTTTTTGTTTTTGAATAAATTTATGGTTGTGTCTTGCTCTCAATGTCGAATACGATAGATATATTTGCTCTCACGTTTGCTGTTTTAGCTCCCATAAGTTTAGATTTGCATACATGCGCAAAAAACGTACATGATTTTTTTTAATTTTTTTTATTTTTATTTTCTCTATCTTCTGCACTGCCTCGCTTTCTTGGGGGCTGGGATAGATTTCAATTTGTTAGCTCTATCTTCCACTTCATTTTTTTTTTCTTCTATTTCAACCTTTACTTCTCACAGTTAATCTTGTTCTGTTAGCTTTCCTCAAGTTTTCATTTGGTCGTTCACTAAGCAGTTGATTGGCTTTAGATCTGGTTATTTAAGCTTTTGTTTTGTAATTTCTGGGCGAGGATGTTAGATCTGATCTGGGTTGTTCTTGTTTCAATTTAAAAGCAGTTTCATTTATTTATCTTTAATTATATATGAGTAAGAACAACTTCAATTGAAAAGCATTAATTGATCAATCCGCGATAGCCTCACCAGCACTAAGTTTGATCTTTCATCTTTGTGTTTCCATACTGGTGGGTGGGTGGGTGAGTGGTCCTTGGGTTTACGCGTTCAGTAATTAAGAGGAATATAATAAGGTCTCTGGAGTGTTTATATGTGTCCATTTCATTTGTCTACCACTTTAAATAAAGTAATGACCTTTGGTTTTCGGTCATGAAACGTGATGTATAGAATTTAGCACAGGAAGTTGGAAAAGAACTGGTTTACCTTTTGCTTTTTAGTGTATACAAGTGGCTCATAGGCCCGTTTAGGCCCCGTGTTTTGAAATTGATAGTCACAACAAATGAGAGTTTTGTATTCTTCTATTAAATCTGTGAGTAGAATATCAATTGTAACCGTTTGTGGCGTTGTATTTTATGCTAATGCATTCAAGTTTTTGGGTTTTTTTTTTTTTTTTTGGTTTTTTTTTTTGAGTAAGTTTTTGGTATTATTCAAATTGACTTGACTTGCTCTTATATGTTCAGATTATCCTTGGATTGAATCAAATGGAAGTTACAGGGGGTTAAGACTTGCTGGTTTTTATGGCCTTGACTGGTATGAGTTTTCTGTCATCTTCAGCTGTATGAATTTGTGGAGAAATATTAGTTCTTTTACATTTCCATTCTAAGGACTAGGTTGAGATAACATTGCTGTATGGTATTTAGATATCTGGGCAATGTGTGGAGGAAAGGACAACGTTGGCTTCAGTAATATTCTGCATAGAAGAACCGAAAGAAACTACTGTAAGAGCAAAGCTTTTGGTATGGAATTTGAATCAGACTGGACGAGACATAGAAAATCCTCGGCATTTACAGCTCAAGTGATTCGTTCTGCAACTTCTTTTATGCCTTGGTCTTGTAGAATCCCTATTGGTGAAGGATATCATGAATTTCTTTAATTAAAGTTCTGTCATTCAATCGTATTTTACATTCTTTGGGGTGATAAAGTTGATAAAAAACGAGAATCATCCATATCTTTCAAGATTTATATAGCTTCTCAGTTCAGTCAATGCTGGGGTTTGTGAGTGGAAAGAAGAGATTAACGGAACCAAATATGTGTTTCTCAAATTCAGTCAAGCAAAATGTACCAGCTTGTTCGAAAAGCAATCCCCGTTTCTCTTCTAAGGTTGTTTATGATCTTGACAGCCCCATTCTAGCTGGGCTGCCTGATGATGTTGCAAAGTATTGTCTTGCACTTGTTCCTCGTTCCAACTTCCCAGCTATGGGTGGTGTCTGCAAAAGGTGGAGGTCATTTATTCAAAGCAAGGAATTCATCACTGTGCGGAAATTAGCTGGCTTGCTTGAGGAATGGCTCTATGTCTTGACCATGGATGCTGAAGGGAAGGAAAGCCACTGGGAGGTTCTGGATTGTTTGGGAAATAAACACAGGCTTCTTCCAACAATGCCTGGTCCAGTGAAAGCTGGGTTTGGGGTGGTTGTCCTTAATGGAAAGCTTCTTGTCATGGGTGGCTATTCTGTGATTGATGGGACTGGCTCTGCCTCTGCAGATGTTTACCGATATGATTCCTGCCTCAACAGGTATGTTTTTGTTGCATTTTCTTTGAAGGCTTGGGACTCTTGCTTTTTACAAGATTGACCTATTTAAACTTGTTAGGGCTATATAGTCAGATCAGTTGTCAAACTCAATTGAAGGTTTTATGTGATTTGTATATTCATGCTTATTTTGCATTTTTTTATTTATTTTTTCTCTGGTTAGGAACCTTAATTTATGTAGCGAGTCTTTGAGCTCATTTTCTCAAGTCCTATAAGATCATGCCCTTTCATTTAAAAGTTGGTGATTTTGTTTGAAAGAAATGTGGATTTGGAGTATTTGACCAACTGATCACTCACTAATAACAACAAAGATTGGTTCCAAATCTGTAGTTTCTCAGATGGAAACATATTACATCACCTCAGAATTCACTACAGAGGTCCATGCTTTGTCCACAAAATCATTTAATGAAATAACATTGCCTTCTAGACTATGCCGGACAGCAGCAAGAAGTGTGCATACCGTAGACAACCCCAAGCAATATTCTGTTCCAAATTGATGTTTGAGCTTGTTTTTGGGGATATATAAGTTCAACATGGTTCAGGTCCATTTGCTTGAGTTTCAATCTAGAATGGAACTAATCATGGTTGGTTCTATCTTTTCCACTCATACTGAACTAAATCAATCAACTTCAGTTGAGATTTGGTTTTGACTAATGACTCTGAGTGGTTTGCTTTTTCAACCCATGAAGCAGGGTGGGAGCAAATCAACAACTCAAGGTCAGGTTGTTTTAGTAAGAAGTTGGTGTTGCGTTTTACAAAGTTGCAGCTGACTTGTGTTGATTGGTGGCTTCTCCATTTAGTTTGAGTCTTTAATTGAGGTTTTACCATCAGAGCCACAATTATCAACTTCCATAAAAGAACTTTGGTTTTTGATAAGGGACTCAAAGGACGAACTTTTAGAGATCCTCTTTTTCTTTATATTTTTACCATCTCTTGTGCTAGCTTTGTTGACATACTCTTTGTAATTGCAGTTGGAGTAAATCAGCAAAGATGAATGTGGCTCGGTTTGACTTTGCTTGTGCAGAGGTTAATGGTATGGTTTATGCAGTTGGAGGCTATGGTATGGATGGTGACAATCTATTTAGTGTGGAGGTATACGACCCCGATACTAACAAATGGACCCTCATAGAAAGCCTTCGCCGGCCAAGGTCGGGTTGCTTTGCCTGCGGGTTTGAGGGAAAGCTGTATGTCATGGGTGGAAGATCTAGCTTCACAATCGGAAATTCTAAGTTTGTTGATGTGTATAACACTGAGAAGCACACCTGGTGTGAAATGAAGAATGGTTGTGTCATGGTCACTGCTCATGCTGTGCTGGGAAAGAACCTCTTTTGTATGGAGTGGAAGAACCAGCGGAAACTGGCAATTTTCACTCCAGATGACAATTCATGGAAGATGGTGCCAGTTCCATTGACAGGGAGCTCGTGCATTGGCTTTCGATTTGGAATACTGGATGGAAAATTATTGCTCTTCTCACTCCAGGANCTTCTCCATTTAGTTTGAGTCTTTAATTGAGGTTTTACCATCAGAGCCACAATTATCAACTTCCATAAAAGAACTTTGGTTTTTGATAAGGGACTCAAAGGACGAACTTTTAGAGATCCTCTTTTTCTTTATATTTTTACCATCTCTTGTGCTAGCTTTGTTGACATATTCTTTGTAATTGCAGTTGGAGTAAATCAGCAAAGATGAATGTGGCTCGGTTTGACTTTGCTTGTGCAGAGGTTAATGGTATGGTTTATGCAGTTGGAGGCTATGGTATGGATGGTGACAATCTATTTAGTGTGGAGGTATACAACCCCGATACTAACAAATGGACCCTCATAGAAAGCCTTCGCCGGCCAAGGTCGGGTTGCTTTGCCTGCGGGTTTGAGGGAAAGCTGTATGTCATGGGTGGAAGATCTAGCTTCACAATTGGAAATTCTAAGTTTGTTGATGTGTACAACACTGAGAAGCACACCTGGTGTGAAATGAAGAATGGTTGTGTCATGGTCACTGCTCATGCTGTGCTGGGAAAGAACCTCTTTTGTATGGAGTGGAAGAACCAGCGGAAACTGGCAATATTCACTCCAGATGACAATTCATGGAAGATGGTGCCAGTTCCATTGACAGGGAGCTCATGCATTGGCTTTCGATTTGGAATACTGGATGGAAAATTATTGCTCTTCTCACTCCAGGATGTACCCGGTTACCGAACTCTGTTGTATGACCCAAATGCAGCCCCAGGCTCAGAGTGGCAGACTTCTGATATAAAGCCGTCTGGTTTGTGCATTTGCAGTGTGACAATCAAGGCCTAGAAGCTCAATTCGGAAGTTGAGGATCTTCTCAGGAGTCTTGAATGTATTTTTATTATTTGCTGGCCTTTTGAATGTATCTTTATATGTATTCTGTTGGTGGATGCTAACTTTTCAAAACATTTCCTATGCCTATTGTTAAATAGGTGTTATCTGGTAGGATTATTATTCTTGGGTGCAGGGTGTTTCATTAAAAAAAATTCTGATTTGCCTATATCTTTTGCTTATAATTTTTAATCTTCACCGTCCTTGGGAAGTTAGAATACATATTCCGAAGTGAATCGATAATCAAGTTTAATCATTTAGATCATCAAGATATGGAATGGGGTTTTTGCAGCATGTCTCAGAAGTGGGTATTGTGTTTTTGGAGTTCTTGTCTCTACTGTGATTTGTGAGGGAGGGGGTGTCCCATATATTGGAGCATTTTTGTTTCACGTTATTAAAAATTACAAAAATACATACATAAGATTAAAAAAATCAGAAAAAGACAAATTAAAATAAAATAAAAACGAAAAAAAGGCAAAATAAATTCAAGGAAAAAAAAAAAAAGCAACAAAAATAGAAAAAGGAAGTATGTTAGCAACCCATGGCTGACCGGTGGCCAGTCGTCGTAGGTCACAGGAGATCCGGCCTTTTCGTGGATCGCATTAGACCCACAACTTGAGAGTATAATGGTAATTTTATATATGATGCGCTTGTCATTTGACTCAACGAAACGTATTAACAAAGGGAAGACATTGCAACCCAAATTGGTAAATTTGTATCATACATTAAACAAATTGAAAGATTTTGAGAATATTATAAATTGGAGGATAGATTGTTGGGGGGTGAGTATAGTTTTCCTTTTCTTATTAATTTTTTTTTTAATTGGATTGGAGAAAATTCATCAAATCTAATATATTAAACCAACATGTATCTTTAGATTGAGAAGTGCAAGGAAGCCAAACAAATTAACTCAGAAAAAGTTTCAAACCGACATGACAGTGGTTTTTAAATTAAACAAAAAAAATGCAATTATCTCTCTCTTGTCTGCCACTCGCGGTCTGCCACGTCAGTTTGAAAATTTTTCTAGGTTCATTTGTTTAGCTCCCCAACACTTCTCCTTTACACTAGAGCGTGTGATTTTCACATACATTTAAATAAACCGTCTTATTAAAAATGCATGTAAAAATCACATCTAAATGACACATGCTAGTTTAATAGACTAACATGTAGAAATATCTTCAATTTGGGAATTGTAATATGTTCAAAACATTGTCAATGATCCTCAAGGGATAGCTCAATCGACTGTGGACTACGCTTCATGAAGCGAAGGTTACTAGTTCGAATCATTCCTCTCCATTCCCTTGCATGAACATGTCAACAAAAAAAAAAAAAATGTCAATGAAAGGTAATTAACCACGTCTCAACAGGATTGACAACATAGGAATTTGATTTGTTGTTTAATTTAAGTTTGTAGTATCCACGTGATAAGTCATGTATTTTGTTAAAGAGTAATACTATAAATCTTCTTAAAGTCATTCTAAAATCATTCCAAATATAATATGACTTTTAAAACAATCAATAGATCAAAGTTAAATAAATCACATCTTAAATTTAACAGTAATTTTAAAAGCTGCGTCACATTTGGGAGAACCCTATAATAACTATAAAAGGACTTATAACATTATTCTTTGCTAAATATTTCATTCCAATTAACATGAAAACAAATATCCTTAATTCATATCCCATAATTAAACCCTTCATTAAACAACCTTGATCATCATTAAGCATCAAATTAATCAGTATTTAGTAACAATCATTATGTGACTCGCAATAATTAAAATATATAGTTAAAATATTTATGTCTTTATAATTAAATATTTAAGCTATTAAAAATAAAAATAAAAAAAGCGAGAAAGATGTGATATTAAGAAAATATGTTATTTTCTCATACTAAAAAGTAGGGGTGTTCAAGCAAGTTCGTTCTACTAACTACTTTGGTAATCGGTTATTAAAAATCGCTAACCGAGTGTATTTATATATAATAATATAAATATAAATATTAAATATTTATAGGGTTAAATATTCCATTAGTCTTTAGGGTTTGAAAATTTTATTTTTTTCTCCCTAGGGTTTGGAAAGTGACTAAATTAGTCATTGTGGTTTTGAAAAGTGACCAAATTAATCATTCCGTTAGTTGATCGTTAGTTGACTTAACGGACTGACACGTGGACCAATTAAAAGTTGACACGTGGCCACCTAATTATTTATTTTTTTTTAAAAAAAAAGAGAAAAAAAACTTGGGGTGGCTCGGCCACCCCCTTAGAGCCAAGGGGGTGGCCGAAACCACCCCCAATGGTGGTTTGGGGTGGTTTCGACCACCCCTTTGGGCCCATGGGGGTGGTCGAAACCTCCCCCAGTTTTCTCTCTCTTTTTTTTTCTTTTTTTTTTTCTCATTTTGTTAAATAAAAAATAAAAAAATTTAATTAGGTGACCATGTGTCAACTTCTAATTGGTCAACGAATGAATCTATTAAGTCAACTAACGAAATGAATAGTTTGATTACTTTTCAAAACCATAAAGACTAATTTGGTCACTTTCCAAACCTTAGGAAAAAAAAAATAAAGTTTCCAAACCCTATGGACCAATGGAATATTTAACCCATATTTATATTAATAAACTATTACATCAAGCATCCAGAATGACACCATGTATTTGGATTAATGGATATAAGTTATGTTTTTTAGTCATGTTTATGGGCTAGAATTTATTTGGCCATGGTTTTTTTTTTTTTTTTTTTTCATTTTTTTAGAACATTTTATTGCCTTAAACCCTTAAAATAATACAAAAAAAATAGCAAATTAAATGCCCAAATCACTTAAAAGCTCATTTAAAAAAAACAGGTTATAATTGTGCGGTTATTAGATTGAACAACTGCTAACTGTTAGTTATAAAATAACCAATAACCGCTTAGGCGATTGTGTGGTTATTAAAAACTAATAACCGCTCAAGTCCGTTGCGATTATCAATTATAACCCATAATTGACGATTATACCTGTTTGAATACCCTACAAAAAAGACACATTTCACCTTAAGAAGCTAATTTCTCGCTCGGAAGAAATTTATGTCCACCATGGAGTGGACGTTCGGTATATATATGCCGTGCGAGTCTGCGACTGTATAACCAATTTGTGGGAAATTTTATAAATTTGGAGAGTGGAACAAATTTTGTTTTGATTTGACTTACCACAGCTTCTGGCGCCCAAACACTCGAAAACCCCTCAATTAGTCGAGTGTCCCAGGTCAGGAAAGAGGTCGAGCACCTGAGCTGCGAAAATCCTCCAATGGCGCGATCTACTTAAGGAATCCCCAAAACCTTCCAATCCCTCTCTTCTCACTCACTCTCCAAAAACAATGTTCGGAGCTCAAGCTCCCACCTCCGCCTTCGGCACTCCCTCTTCAAGCTCAGCATTCGGCACTCCATCTTCGACTCCAGCGTTTGGAACTCCGTCTACGACACCGGCATTCGGCACTCCATCTGCGACCCCGGTGTTTGGCACGCCGTCTACGACCCCGGCGTTCGGGACTCAAACGACGTCGTCTTTCGGCACCGGATATGGGTCCTCGCTCTTCGCCACCCCGTTCTCGGCTCAGCCTCAGCAACAGCAACAGAGCCCGTTGTTTCAGCAACCGTCCTCCACGTTCGGCTTCCAAACGACACCGTTCTCTGCGCCGCAGCCTGGTACTTTCTCGGGCGCGCAATTGACTACTCAGATGGCTCCCGTGGCACCTCTTCCTTTCTCTCTCGCCGATCGGGATATTCAAGTAGTGCTTCTTTTTGCAAAGCCCTAACCCTAGCTATTTTCTTTTGCTTAATTGATTTTTCTTGTGTGCTTTTGATTAGGCTATTGTTGACGCTTACAAGGACGATCCTGGAAACCCTAAATATGCTTTTAAGGTTCGTTTATCTCTTATCTTCTTTTTGCTGTGAAGAAACCAAGATTTTGAAAAATTGCTGCCGTTTTAGTGATGTTTGTGGAATGAAAATGTGTCGTTCAAAATATTAGTTTCAGTTAATTTCCGTGCTATTTATGAGCAAAGGAATGGAGAATTAGGGTTTTGGAGGTTTTTGTGATGTCTTGATGATTGTGTTGGTTTGGCAGCATTTGTTGTTCAGTGTCACGGATCCACGGTTTAGAGTGAAGCCTGCGGGTGTATCAGATGTGAGTCATTTTTTTCATATATATATATATATATATATATGTATATATCCTTTCTTTGCTTTTGTATTTTGAGCTTCAAATTTATTGTTTGGGCTAAGTTTGAAGAATAGTTTGCATTGCCAGATTATGTGGGCAGAGGCTATGGGTAAGCTGGAGGGTATGGAAAGTGCTGACCGGGAGCGCCTGTGGCCTCAGCTTGTTCAGGGTTTTAAGGATCTTTCACAGCGTCTTAAGGTAATATCTGTTAATTTTGAATCATGAAATGTCGTCGTTCACAAGTAATTCTTTTTAGAACTTTGGATAAAAAAAACATTAAAGTTGTAGATGGCAGCATGTAGATTTGGATCACAGAAAATATTTTGTAGATTTGAACAAATTATGTGCATTTCTAATAGAGTGTTTGAGCAAGAATTGAGAAAGGATAATGGAAGTTATGTTATTATTATGACTTCACTGAAAAATCTAGATGCAGAAGGAAAAACCTTTGCGCATCAGTAATTGTAAAGTAGTGATAGGGATCCTAATTAGATAGTTTTGAACAAAAAAAGTAGCATCTATTATATAATGCCAGTTATTCCTTATAGTACAAAAAAGTTGGGGCGGTGAGTAGAACACATCCATAAGTTGAGCTTATGCAGACTTCGAGTTTGATAAATGGCTATGATACAAAGAAAAGGGTTAAAAATGAATGCATCGATTGGAACTTTGAATATCCAGTTGACAGGGTATGGTGAGTAAGATGTTAGGACACAACTGACAGCAGTGCATGGAATAATAAGCTCAATGGGGGATATATATATATATACATACATATATATGTTACGTTGGTAAGATGAAATATATTCAGATGAAGGAATAAAATTGAGCAATGCAGTGAAGGTTACAGGGCTGTGGAATAGAGTTTATTGGCTATTATAGCTACTTTCCTGCTGTTGTTTCTATGGTTGCACTCAAGGAGCAGAAGTGGCAAGGATAATTGGATGTTCTGGGAGACCTTATCTTTTAAACGATTTTGTTTTCTCTTATTCATCATGCTTTGGGACTTGCCAGTATAACGTTCTAATACCAGCTTGGTGCAGATCCAAGATGATGTTATTGTTTCAGATGCAGAGAGGTTACGAATTACCCAAAGCAATGTGAAGATGGTACTCTCTCTCTCTCTCTGTCTCTCTCTCTCCCCCCATCATATAGTTTTGGCATTTACATATTGAACAATCTCTGCAGCTTCAAAGACATTTTCAAGCTGACACTCTTCCTCGGATTGAAAGAATGAGACAGAAAGAGCAAGTTCTTCAAAGGCGTCTTTTAAGGGTGGGGATAATTTCCACTCTATGTTTGAGAAACCGTGGTAACTGTGTAGTATGATTGTATCCATTGCATCAGAAAATTAATGTGTACAGGATGACCTTAAATTTCATCATGATGATGCATGGCTGAGAGGGAAGTTCTTGTACTGTCTAAATGCTATCAGTTGTGAATGGCCCAAGCTGGGATGGCTATGTTTGATGGGAAACACCGGTCATTCTTGTAGTTTTTCTGTTTAGTGCTGGGTCTACTCACGTGTTATGCCTACAGGTAATGAGAATCGTGGAGGCCATGGAGGGTAAGGGTTTCCGATTACCATTAACAAAAGGGGAAGCTGAACTGGCTGAAAAGTTAGCTGCAACAACTAGACAGGTAGGCGTTTCTTGTCCTTTGCCCTCATATTCATGCTTCCTACTTCTCCCGGGTAGTTATCAGGACATCGATGATACTGACACGTACAGACGTTTTCAGCTAAAAGGATCTGGAGCAGAACTTTCTAGGAGGGTACAAAACCTGCTGACTTTGTCTCGTGTTCAAGCAAATGGCTTTGGTGCTGGTGGTTCTGTTTATCTTCCAGGATCAACCAAAATACATGAACAGAGTCTTGCTGATATGCAGGAGGTAAGAGTGGACAAGACTTGAAAGCTCAACAATTTTCTCATCACTTTTAATTTTTTTGATTTTTTTTGTTGTTGTAATTGTGACTTCTATGTATGGGCATTACTGTTCATTTAGTTACATATTATTGGAATGATGTCCATGTCTATTCTCGTTTTTGTGGTTCAGGTATTACAGCAGCAGACAGAGGCCATTGCTAGGCTTGGCAATGTTTTGAGGCGAGACGCCAGGGACATGGAGATCATAATGGGTGAGGACACACTTGACGGATGATGTGAGCTAAGAAGCTTTAATGGCGAAGGCACTCTTGCATCTGTTCATGATGATGATTTTAATGTGTTGTGAGTTTTTGCGTTTGAGGTATTAAAAAATCTGGCGGCGGATATAACCTTTTGACCCCAGAAAAATTCAAGTAAAATAGTGTAAGTCATTTTAGCTAACCTCAGAGCATTCAAAACTCATATTTACCAATAATTTAAAATATCATGTTATCTTATTTTCGGTGAAGTAAGATCTCAAGTAAAATTTTGAAGCATATTCTCTTCTAGATGTTGGTCTAGATTTGCATGAGTGGGTGACCGACTTGGACCTAGTTGTGTTCTGGGCTTGGATGATTTTTACCACTTTGTTGATTCCTTGCTCTTCTCGTGCGATATTACTCATACTGGAGTTGAAACTTCTTTTGTTTTTGCCATTTTGTAAAGCGAAAAGTAGAAGGCACCCCTGGTCATAGCCTGCTCACCAGTTTATATCTTCATCTTACAAAAAACTATAAGCTTAAGGATTATCTAAAATACTTTAACTCACACAAGCTCCTCCAATTTTAGGCTCATGCAAAACATTACACCACTTCACGCATGATGAACGTAAAAGGGCAAACGTGCCTGTCTCAAAAAAAAAAAATGGATGCCCTCCTGTTAAAAGCATCACATCTAACTAAATTCTTTTTTTTTGGAGGGGATATCCTAACAATTCTTAAATAATGTGTCCTAACTTTCTTCATAAGCTTCTGCCATCATTAATAGCACAAGTGATGTCCAACCAGTAAAAAGCCGTGCACCTTTTCCCTTGCCATTCTTCTGATCATACTGTTCCCACAAAAACCCAGTCTGGCGACGATTGCGAACCACATTTCTGCGTCAAGGGAAGAATATATATTATTTAAATTAATTGGCGAGTTCTGATGAGCTTAAGCCATACTCAGGCATTATGTGAGACATTACCTAATCAAATTGCTCCTCAGCTCATCATAGGTGGCTCTGGCTCTGTCCCTATATGGTCCATCTTCTGTGACAATCACCGCAAAAGATTTGTTGTAAAAGACTCCTGTTTTCTTTTAGGTTCTTTTTCTTTTGTATAAAGCATGAAGGTTTACCTTTGGAGTAATGGTGGAGTGCTGAAAGAATCATGTAATTTACGTTCATCCAAATTGGACCTCTCCAATAAGGTGGGTCATGCTCTGTATTGCGTTTCATGTATACTGAGCTGTAGCATACAAAATGACATGTAGTCAGATTAGTTCTAGAATCAACAAGGTCTCACGTCAATCATCAGTTTAGCACGAGCAGATTATACACCTTGTTTTGGCAAGAGAACGGAGCCCATAGTCTGTCCATAGGATACTTTGGTTTGAGATGAGGTCAAGCTGTTTTTCCAGAATCCATGATCCCTGTGTTAAACAATACACTTGAGAGATCAATGATACCAAATGGACAAAACCACAAACCCACCTACTACACACACAAAAGAAAAAGAAAGAAGCAATAGCTTTATATTTCCGTGCTCCAGAGTAAGAAAAGACAGAAGCACCAAATAACAGTTTGAGCATCATCTTCAAGATTAGATTGTCTGTGTAACTTACAGGTGGAATGAGCCTCCCAATGAATGGGAAAAGACTGACATAACCAACATGAGGAACCAGTCTCAACTGAGGCCTTTCTAACACTTCGCGCACGAGCTCTCGAGTTGCATGATTGTCTCCTATCTTCTTCTCTTTCCAACTTAAGCGAACCTAACATGATTAAACCAACTTTCAAAACAAGCAGGTAAATGTTATGAGCAAAAAGGTTATAGCAAGACGTGTTCACCAAATGATATCTGATTCATGAGGGCAAAAGCCTATTTGACAACAGAATCCTTCTAAAGCTATTGTTTCAACAGTGATAGCAAATGCTAGCATGTACAGTTTATGTTTGTGAAACTGCAATTATAAAAAATGGTATCAAATTTTGAGAGGAGCAAAAACATTCAGACAGCGTACCTTTTCAGTATGATTTCCAAAATCAAAATAAGCTCCGTATGCATCATCAAAGTGCATCTGTTTAAACATCACACACATATATAAATTAAACTATAATAGCAACCCCCATATTAAGTATACTCACCTAAGCATCCAATCTAGTAATGATCATTTATTTCCTAGAATTTATTTAGAAAAAAATATCAATATATATTAACCCTTCATGCCCCCCTCACTTCTTTCCGAAAGCAGTAAGGGACAAATTATTTGTGATAAATATTCCAAAAGTACTAAATATTTATGGTATAAGATAACACCGTCATCTCACAGATTACCAATTGAGAAAGACCAAAGAGTAGAGGAATGAGAAACACTTTCAGACAGCATGATGATAACAAACCTGATTCAGAATTTCAAAATCTGAGAGCAGCTTAGCTGTTGCACCATAATCCTGCATCATTTATTTCAAAGGTCAATTAACTAATAGAAGAGTTATAAGAGTATTCTAGATATCTTCTCTCATTATTATACCCTTCCAGGTTTATTATCCTTATCAAAAAGCTCTGCAATGGAATGCATGCATTCTGCTGCAAGATACATCCAGCATCTGAGATCCAAGTGACGTTCATCTTCACCTGGGTGTGAACCACGTGGGTAATCATCCAACCCAGAGGACAGTGTCTGGAGATTTCAGAAACGATGTCAGTTTACCACTTCTCAACAATTCAGAAAACTCTTTCCAGAAATCCAACATTACACTGATAAACTCCAAAATAAAATCAAAATTGGAATTATGTACGGCATCATATTAGTCCTAGGACCACCAAAAATCAAGAGTCAAAATAAATCAGAAATAAATTACATTGAGGTGGTGAGTGGCAAGGAGGGTTGGCAAAAACGATTACACTACACACAGATGGCCACTAACAAATAATTCCGCTGAGTCCCAAGGGTCAAACATAGTCAAGAATTATGAATAAAGCACAATAGTTGTACTGGGTCTCTCTAATTTATTGTACCAGAAATGCATTAAAAAAAGAGGAAAAGAGGTTGCAGCATGAAGTGAAGGAACCCTCTCAACCTTACAAGATAAAAGTCATTTATTGTATAAATGTTTCAAATGCACCAAATCCCAATGGTTCAAGGCGATAATGTCTGCCCTGGTTCACTACTGTGCTTTTCCTTCCTAAATCATGCTACTTGGACCCCAAGAAGCTCATAAAACAAATGAAAGTTTATACCTAAATTATAAATTACCACAATAGTAAATATTACATTTTATAGGAAAGAAATAGAAAGGAAAAAAAAACCTGTATACTTTAAGACTTATTAAAGCTGTAAAATAGAACCTTTGGATTTAGTTCACGAGTTGTTGTAATGTCCCTCCCGTGCCAATAATAGCTGGTCTTATCGTTTCCTGTGTTAATGAAGAAAATACTCCAAGTAAATCAGAAAATTGAAAATTAAATCCAATGCAGACAAGCATGTATCTGTTGTGTGATTCTAGTTGTCTAAAAAATCTATTATCCCGAATGACATCAAGCTCTGAGTACGGAGAGTTGTGTTAGGTAGACAAGCATGTATCTGTTGTGTGATTCCAGTTGTCTAAAAAATCTATTATCCCGAAAGACATCAAGCTTTGAGTAGGGAGAGTTGCATTAGGTAGACGAACAAGGTAAAAAGTTGAAGTACATGTGTACAAGCATATACATATATACACCATGCCAGCAAATGCTACACATAGTCTATATCCTGAAATAATATTACACAATCTTTACATGTATCATGATACCATTTTAGATAACATCTGGAAACTTAGAATGGGTAGAAAACAGATGTAAACTTACAAACATAATAAACACTGATCTTTTACATAGTCCACACCCTCAATAAAATTAAAGACTCAATAAAATTACAGACAATCATCACATGTATTATTTACCCCCTCCCTCCATCCCTGCCCCCATCCCCAAAGAAACAAAAAGAGAAAAAAGAAGAAAGATTAACCTTATTATATACCTGACTGGGTAGTATTGAACCATTGGAACCAGGCTTCAAGGCGAACAAAAGCCCGTTCTAGAAATGAAGAGACCTCATTGCTTTCAGTGGCAGTAAACTTGTTTTTCTTTAAGCTACGAACAATATCTAGAAGGAAAGTTACAAAATACATTGAAAATTAGGTTTACAGAAAACAGTCCATTCTTAATTAGATAATTAAGTATACTTTTAATATGGAAAGACAGAGTAACAAATGATTTAATATCCTGTTATCGTGCATAACTGAAACACAGAAGCAAGAAATATGCACAACTGGGAAAAAAAGAAGAAGCAAAAGTTCATTGAAAGAAAACCTTACCACGTAACACTAAAAACAGAGTAGGTGGATTTCCATTAGTGGGATGTTGGGGAACAAATTCCTCTGGAACCTTACTGCAAGCACTCAAGAAAAGACTTTGCATTACTTTATTGGAGAAACCAAAACATCAAATTTGTTGCACATAATTGAAAAAGGCGCTTATATAACCTTTTTCTTAAGTAAAAATTGTTCTTTAGAAAAATGGTACTGCCAAATAAGATACTCCAGATCACCTTAGAGCTTCAGCACCCAAAATTTGCTCACGTGGAATCCATCCATCAACATTCATTAGATCTAACCAGTGTCCAATGATATCCAAGCAAATGTGAATATCCCAACGCCTGTCAAAATTTAATAGTATATATATGGTGTTACTGGTAATTACATATTTGGAGAAATTGCATATTTTCTAAAACATGAAGCTAACAGGATATCTGCACATGTGAAAATGGAATAACACAATTGGATTTGAATAGTAAAAGAGACCACTAACCAGATCAGCAGCTGATGAAAACCTTCATCCCATAAAAATCCCCTTGGGAAGAAGGGTCGACTTGGAACAGCTGTGTAAAGCTCAGCTGGCCAATATGAAATAACATTATCAAGACCTCCAAGCTGTAAGAGAAAATGGCCCACTGTATGACTTTGTCAGATGTTGAAATTGATGACAGCTGATGATAAATATGAATAATAGCAGTTCCACAGGTTGCAAAAGAGGGGGAAAAACAACATGAAAATGCCCCATTGTTAAGCCTGTCAGAACGTAATTACTACTGCAAACAACAGAAGATAATGCAAAAAACCTAATAACTAATACTTGAGTTTTGCCTTTTTATTTCTGATATATACCACTACTCTTGAAATCAAAGGTTTCCGAAGTGAAGTGTATCAAGTGATAGGTCATTTATTCAGCAACGCTATATCTGATTATGTTATTGGAAAGCCCCAAGAAAGACAGGAAACCACTGAAAGATTCATTTGCCTTTTCCTCTCACTGCTCTATTAATCATTCTGTTAACATTAACTAATAAACTTATCAAGATCTCAAACACCATTGTAATCTCTATGACCAAGCTAACTAACTAGACATCAAGCTTGATAATGATGCAACCTGAGACGTGAAATAATAGTGCAAAAGTCAAAATATGTAGAATAAGAACATTATATTGCTGATGTCGTCATTTATGTTTGGAATGATCAACGTTTATCAACTTAATGCTAAGATGCTACTGACAAAGATCTTACATCACATAAAATACAACGGAAACAAAACAAATTCATAATGCTTACATGTGGGTCCCTTGGGAGTGAAATTTTTGACTGGCCATAGGAATAGCCTATGCCACCCAACAAGTTTCCAACAGCAGCCTTACCAACAATCACAGATTCAGAATCGAGCTGAAAATATAATACCAAATTTTCAGAATTCTTCCAGTTCAAGCAGAATAAAATTTACATGCATAAAACAAACTTAAAGGAAAAACATTTCAAATGACTGATGACTCCCCTTCCTTCCTTCCACTAATTTGCCTTTGTAGTTTTAGTTTTCTAGAATTAAATCAGACATAGGAAGTTTCAAGCAATTGAAAATGTGCAGCTAAAGGATTGACTCTCACACTATTTTCATGAACGTATTTAACCAACCTCAACAGTTGTTTGGCTTAATTACATCTGTCTTTTTCTCTTTTTTTTTTTCTTTTTTAATTTTGAAATTTCAGATATGGGCTTGGAGCAAACTAACTATTAGATCAGAAATCATTAATAGCATACTAAAAGTAAAGGAAGCATGAGGGAAGGCCTCAATGCAAGGGAAAATAAGGACTTAAGTAGGCTGCAGACATCACATAAGACACCTCATAGTTCAATGAAGTACGCAAGATGGTGGGCAAACGTATTCAATCACCAAAGTCTAATCAGCTCATCCAGAGCAATCACTATTCCACCACATTGTTCAGAACTAAAACAATATCATAGTAGGGAGTACTATATGTTACCTCACATCATCCATGCAACTACTTAAAAGAGATGTCACTGGTGGCAAGACATTTAACCAGGTGCGATGCTACAGTGTGTTATATATGGTGTCAAACTAGAACAATGATAGAGTAGATGGAAATAGTTTCCAACAACTAACAGTTCGATACCTTGTCAGCCGATACCTTGTCAGCCAGGTTAAAGCTCTTCTCAAATTTAGCATCAAATTCTCTTTGCTTCACTTTCAACTGATCAGTCAGAAAGGTACCTAATATTTAACAGTAAAACTAACAGAGTTAGAAAGGAGAAATAACAACATTTCATTCGGAAGCTAATTTAGAAAACTTTCCCTAAATTCAGGAAGGATCTGCCCCTGGGCCCTGGCTCAGGTGGTAAAGGGAAGGCTGGGATGAGGCTAGGACCTAGCTTCAAACTTACCAAGCCAAAAATGAAAATGACGAAAGGCCTACAGATCTGGATATAGAGAAACATATCCTAGATAATTAGCAGTAAAGAGGACTATATTTATCGTTTTGGCAGGATACTTAGCGGTAAAGAGGACCAATTTATTATTTTGACAGAAACCATGATAAAAAGCAAGATTAGCAAGATTGAAGGCATAATGGAAATTGGTTCAACAACCTAGTCATAATGGTAACCCACAATGATTTTCAAAGATTAAACCTACAGATACCCTATCAAGAACTCTGATTTTACCTCGCTCAAGTTTCAGGTGCCAGTTTTGTTTTATTTTTACTTTTTACCTAGTATATTTTTTGGACTTTCTCATATATAAATCTTGTCTGCTTGGGTAAAGCAGCGGACATGCTAGAGCTCAAATTAAAAAATTAAAATAAATAAATAAATAAAATGCATATTATAGACATATTATCATATTGAATGGATGTGGTAGGCACCTGTAAGGCTGCTGACACGTTCTTCAACTCTTGAGCTTTGCAAACCAGTTTCAGAGACAAACACAATATCCACTTTGAAAGGAATCCGAGCAGAAATCTGCACAGAATTGGAAAACATCAGGAGAAGGTAGTGAGAATGTAGAATTCAAGGATGAAAGGTGTCAGCTAACTTAGTTATTAGACACTTGGTTCATATTAGAGACTATGGATGGAAACCCCTTTCACTAGGATCTCTTTCTCGGTGCCCCCCGAGGGAGGATAGGAGCTGCTACCTTTTGTTAGTAGCCCATAAGCTCGAGTCGCCACCGATGGACTAGGAAAAATATCTTGAGCAGTTGACAGATAATCCACACCTTTAAGATCCTAAATTAGTTATTAACACTACGTCCACATACCTGGAAAACTATAATATTTGGAGAATGATCAGATGTGTCTGATAGCTTCAGCCAACCAAACTTCCTTACCTGGTTACATGTACAAAAAAGGAAAGAAATCAATAGCAATTTGAGCAGCACAGTTGTTCTAACAATCTAATCAAATATGGAATTAGAAATCGAGATGCAAATGAAAATCTGACGTACTTGTGCTCCAAGGTTTCCCTGGACAAGATCAGATAAATTGTGAATGTGATTTGTCTTAAAACCAGAATAGTGGACTTCCAAATTGTCCTGCGAAAACATGAAGATGTAGGCAACAGGTCAGTGTCCAAGCGAAGAATGCAAAAGATCGTCAAACAAATTTTATTTTATTTTATTGGTAAGTATAAAACATCAAGGACTATGCTACTCTATGGACTATGGCACAGTTCCTAAGATAGTATTTACAAAAAGCAAAGCCAAAAAGCTTAGCGGCTCAAGGATATATTTCCACAAAAGCAGCACTTCTATCATTCATAAAGAAACAAAACACTTGTATTTTTACCAGCACTCCTTCGGAAACATTACCTTTGATTTTAAATGAAGCTGCCAATCTCCAACATCCATTCGTGAACCTGATGCAAGGAGAGAATCCTCACGAATGTCCAAGATATCTCTACGCAAACTTAGAGCATTGTCATCTTCATCAGCCATATAGAAAAATATATGTGCAGTTCCCCCAATGTCCTCATTCCACTTAGATCTGTGGACAAACCACAACAGTAACAATTGATGTTAGGAGTTGTAAATGAATGCCTAATGATGACACTATCATTCTGCCAAAATCCATGTGCACTGCAAAGTATGCAGGGGTTATTACCAATGGGCCAGTTGNACTCCAAATGATCAATTGTATTGTTTATGAATCAAAGCCAAACAAAACACCAGAGAGATCACTTCATGCAGCCTTAACGGGACCATCATTTTTTAACTCAGTTTCAGATGCTACTTTTACTTTATTGTAAGACTTTCTTTTCTCCAATTTTAAGGCTAAATTTATACAAAAATCACACTAGCATAGCACAAGCATTTGATAAAGCACATGCCATATTTAGGGGGTCCAGTCACTTACTGCTCACTTTGAACATCAATCTGAACAGCCCAATCTCCTCCATAGCCACTGCCATCAACCTTTGATTTCAAGAAACTTGTTGCCAAGGTCATGTCCTGGTCAACCAGAACTTGGTGTCCAAAATCACGTCCATTATGATGCGTCCAACCATATGTGCTTAGCTCATCAGAATCTTGGCAGACATGTCTCATGAAATATCTTCCATCCTTTACACCAAGCCACATCAACCCAGCAATAAGAGACCGTGGAGTCCTGCCAGTTACAGCAGCTTATTACCCACACATCTTTTGTAATTCAGAAAGTTGGATGAAAGTGGAGAATAAATGAATATAAAAACCATAACATGCAACAATGACATTTTCCTCTCCTTTACAAAATATAATAGCCAAGTGATCTTTTTAACTATATCATTTTGCAGAGAACCGGCATTCTGCTTGTAGCACAAGCAAATGCCTTGTTTTAGTGATTGTAGTAGCTTTAGTCATTTCCAAACACCAACTCCACATAGACACATGCATGTTTGCAGGTCCGGGGATTATGAAATACTTAAATTTGATTTCCAAAGTATGCCTATTTATCTACAAATGCATAAAAAGCTACAAGTGTAAAAAATACGTTTGATCTTTAAGTCAGGATTTTTGTTTACGTACTTTACTGTGAAATATGAAGAGCCATTGTCGACCACACACTTTCTTCCATTTCAACGCCATTTTCTAGTATACTGGTACCAAAACTACTTTAGCCTTCTTTAGAAAGTTTCGATTCAGAAATACACCAACAAGGCAATAACCTCTACTACACAAACACATAAATCAACACTAGAAATATTATTATTATTATTTTAATTTTCCAGATAACCATCATGACCTGGATAATGACATCTATTCCTTTGATGCCTCCTGTCTACAGTTCATTTTACAGAGAATATGTTGCAACGCCAAAATTCAATATATAAACCATTCCTTCAATCACGAAAGACAAATAATATAGTAAAAACCAGTGAACAAATAAATTCTTTCGCAATGGCAACGGGAATACCTCGCACGAATCCCGAGATAAACGTGAGGGCGATAGGTTCCCCAATACAAGCTCTCTCTGTGCTCGCCTTGGAACTGCAATAACCAATTCATCCATACTTCATAAGCTATAAATACCAAAAGGAAAACAGAAGAAATAGAGGGAAAAAGTCACATTTAACCTGAGGAAGGTCCATGATTTTTTGCGCCGGAAACGGCGTAACAACCCTAGGTCTCGAAGCTTCTTCAGCTGGATTTACAAGATGACGAATCAGAAAGAAGATCGCTAGGAACGCGAAAACGCTGAGCCCGAGCACGACTTTCAGATTAACGTCGAAAATCCGAATGAAGCTATGATCTCTGCTTCTACCTTTACGTGCTTTCGGGTTTGGTTTTGTGGTGCGGAGAGAAGCGCCGTCCTCGTTGGCTTCCATGGCGGGTTTGATTCTGCTCCGAGCATTTCTTCGGCCATTTCCAGTCATTTTCAAATCGCTAGGGTTTAATGTATACCCAAATTCGCAGACGCATATGAAGATTTAGGTATTTTCAGGTCTAAGGCTGAGAAACTCAGTGCTCGCATTGCTCTGTGTAGTGTTTCTGCGCCATCGATCAGTCAACCGGAAAACGGTCACGACGGATATGAAATTGGGCGTATGGGCCGAAGACCACCTCTAAAGCCCACCTGTATGTATTGACTGGGATGAAGACCCCTTGACGCGACTGGCTATCTAAAGGCCTTCTCAACTTGTTATGTTTGTCTATTGTCGTAATTTGACTTTTTTTAAGACGAGATTTTATACTTTAGTGGCGCAATTTATAAGGCGCATACCGTTGTTAAGGCGAAATTACAACATAAAAAGACGACTCTTTCTCTGAAGTTTTTGATAGCAGGTGTATTCAAGCTTAAGTAATGATATGAGGAGGACGAAAATCCTCCTAAAATCATCTCAAATGTGATTTGACATTTAAAATTATCATTCAATTTGAGATGATCATTATTGAATTTTAATCTATTAGTGATTTTAAATGTCACATCATATTTTGGATGACTTTAGAAGGATTCTAATATTTCTTATATCATTACTCATCAAGTTGAGTAATGCTAGGAAAAACTAATTTTTCCGAAATTCATCTCGATCAACATAAATTTCACTTGCAAAAAGTGAATGGGAGGCCCCTTTTTGGGGGACCACTTTTGTGGGGTCTACTTTTTGTGAGTGAAATTTTTTCTTATCTAGATAGATTCTGGGAAAATAAGTTGTTCCTAGCTCATTCAAGCTGCATGTATAGAGTGCAGGTAGGAGTAGCGTAATATATCATTTTCTATCTCTCTCAAAGTTTACGTGGTGTAGTCACATATAATATTTGGTGCATGTATAGAGTACTGGTAGGAGTAATGATGTTTGTTGTCAGCGATATTACTAAAAGCTTTTTATAAACTGATGTTACTGTCTACCTGAACACTTATTACGTCGGCTAAACTAGAAATTTTATAGTCCAATGAAAAATATAGGAGCGGGAGACAATGCACATCCAAACACAAGATTTATGCATCTCTGTGCAATGCTAGTGTCACAAGATTTTACACAGAAGAATTACCTCCTACTTCAGAGTAAAAGTGCAAGGATCTAGGAAAAGTGGAAGGTAAATTTGCATTATAACTTTAAAAGATAAGCTAGCTCCCCAAGTACTTGCACAAGATAATATAAAGAACGTTCATAATTCACTCGAGGGAAGCCAAGAAATAATTGAAAAGGATTTAAGATACCGGTTTTATGTCTTCTATGCTACAGAGTACAGACTCTAGGTTGCAGTTCTTTACAGATATAGACGAAGAGTAGAAGCTGGGCGGGCTCAGCGTCCTCTACTATTTGCAAGGCTCAGTCTCTTCCTCCTCCCATTAAAGCTCAGGCTGCGCACCAAATTTGGAAGGCAGCAGCGTGCAGACTTTGCGAGTTTCCCCTTCCCGCCGGGGTTGTAACTTCCCCCGGGAGTTGTTGTCTCAGTCTCACTGCTGCATTCAGAGCTTGCTAGAGATGCATAAAGGGTTTGATTTGTAGATTTTGGAGGGATGTGAAAAATGGTGGGATCGGCTTTTGACTTTCCTTGTAAATTTGGACTGCCGTGACCGTGATCAACAGCATCTCCCCTGAAGCTCTCTTGAAAGAGTTCAAATAGTTGTTTTTTCATATCTGTTGGAGGGGGTTCAAGATTAGAACCGGGTGTACTGCTCACATAAAGAGGTTCAGGAGTTTCTATGAAGCTGCTCTGGTGGATAGGAGTGGTGCCACAAGATGGGGTTGTATCTGCATGAATACAAGCTAGTCAAAAATCTAAGAAGCAAGTATAAAATTGCAAGAAACATAATAGAAATTCAAAAAATAAAAAAAATTATGGAACATATTGAAACCAACTCTCACCACTGCTGATACTGAAGAAATCTTCACAATCGGATTCTGGGCAGGACCGTGGATCAAAATATATTTCCTCTTTAGCACCTGCATGGAACAATGGGCACAATTCAATTAAAGACAAAAATATTGTGTAACATGTTATTGGCATATATTGAAAGCGACTACATTTTTCTACAATGTGGAAGCTGCAGAATCACATACAAGTGAAAGAAAATTATTTAGTTGTTCCTGGAAAACTACATTTCCCAACCAATCTGCCGACTGCCAACAAACAATCCAAATCTCCAAACAAGTCTGCATACATATATATTTCATAATCACCCTAGTAATGCTGCATCTACAACTCTTTTACACGTTTCAGCATTTTATTTACAGACACCATTATAATCAAGGATCCACCAAGACTGTCAAATAACTTTTGCAATATTCAACCTAAACAGAGGAGAGGTCAAATCATAAATCTTTTTCAGAAACTATAGACAGAAGTACGAATCCACAAACTTCAAGTAATAAATCATATTAATCTCGAACAAAACAAGAACATCAGTGTTACTAAAACCAGAATTTTCTACATCAGAAAAGAGAAGCTGATAATTATGCAGAAAGTGATCAGGCAGGAAACAGAGAACAATACTTCAGATAATCGGAGCTTGTAAAAAAAAAAAAAAATGGAAGGACGCAAATGAAAACAAATATAACTAGACTGTAGACACATATATTGTCCAACATTCGAAAGGCAAAAAAGATTTAACAGTGTAGAATCGTACTTAATTCTCGGAAACTGTCTACGTGGGATATTGGTGATGGCTGAGGCTTCAAACCAAGTCCAGCAATTGGGTTTTGGCCTTTGACTTTGTTTTTCTTGATCGATGATTCGATTAAGACGCTGTCCAGCTTAGAACTGATTGAGCGTTGAAGTTTCAAGTCAGAGTCCGAGGTTGTAGAAACAGGAACAGAGTTCCCCATGTTCCAAACATTGCCATGATGTTTATCCATTAGGAATTCAAATTCTGTTTTCTGCAATTTCTATATAGAAAGAGAGCTAGAAGAGAAGAGGGGGGCAGTTAGTTGGATTAATGCTTTGAAAGAGAGAAGGTTGAACTTTTTCACTCAACCAAGTTCTGGGGGTAGGAGTTGATTGGTCTTGAAAGCGAAGTAATGGCATTTGCAGACATGGGTCCCTAAACGAAAAAAATCTCTTTTAAGTTATTGCTTTCTTTTCGTGTATTTGTCAGAGGATGCTAGGCAAGAAAGGAGAAAACTGGACTCCCAGGTGGCGCTACCAATTTGCAGCGTTTGGCCATAGATCTAGCATGATGTGTTGTTACGTCATAACTAGTTAGAAATTTAATTTTATTATTATTATTTTTTAAATTAACTTGAGTTAGAAAATTAATTAAATAAGTAATTTTTTTTAATTAACTTGAGCTTTTGAATTAAGTGATAATTTTAAATAATATTGTTACTATTTATGCCTATTTCACTTTGACTAACTTTGCATGTTTTAAGTATCTAAAGGTTTTTTTTTTTTTTTCTTTTTTAATATATATATTACTTACTTAAAACATGTCAGTGATGTCACGTTAATTGATGTGAAATGAGTACGAAAATGAAAGAGGAGCATTATTTGATAACTTTAATGTAGTTTTAAAGCTGAGAATCTGAGATCTTGAGTTCCAATTATAAACTCTATAATTTACCTTATATTTCAGTCAAATATTCTACTTGTTAAGCTTTCCTTGTGAAAACACGTGAAAAAAACAATTAAAATATTCTACTGTTTCCTAATGTATTAAAATTTTAAATAAATCTTCTATGCATAGGATTTTGACTATTAGGTGCATAAAGATTAAAGACAGTTAAAACAACCAAGAATCATGACATTTTGTATTTGAAGAACTCATTATTAGTCAACAATTTGGACATAATGATTAATGCAAGCGCAAAGGCCGGATATGATTGGATATTCTAAACACATGATCAAAGCTTTCCCCCTAATATTTTGTTTAAATTCAAATCATAAGGTCTTGTTTGGATGCAAATAACCTTCCTTTTTCTTTTTTCTTTTTTTCTTTTCTTTTTTTGTGGTGTATTTTTGGTTGACTATTACTTTCTAAATTATTCCAATCGTGCCAGCACAAATCGGCAGTAGGTCGACATCTTACCAAACTGCAGGCTGCAGCTTTGAGCAATGACTTAAACTCTCATTTTCACTCAAAATTATTGCCCGTGGAGATAGCATATAGGGGAATAAATAATTTTCAATTGGGTATTACATTAAATACATTACTAATTTCTTAAGTAATTATTAAGGATAAAATGTTTATGTATTAGAGTGAAATGCATATTAGTGTAGTATTTCCATCTTAGTGATATATTTCCTTGTATGAGAGAACCTGAAAACCCAAAAATCATATGACAATAAATAAATAAAAAAATCCCAAGAGGCAATAGATGGTGTAATTGGTTTAGGAGTATGTCTTGCGAAACCAACATCACTATAACTTGGATTTCCTCTTCAAGGAAAATAAATACCTGTCTTTTATGGAAAGATTTTTTCTCTAAATTAAATCAGAAGAATTTTCTATAATTATTTAAAATTTTAAATAATATGATAAATACACTACGTGACAACATATATATATATTGGACATGTCCACACAAGAGGGGAGAGAGAGATTCAAATTAATGACCTCTGCTTCATTAGGCATTCCAGCCAATTAAACTACCTTTTGAGGACACACCATATATATAAAAATTTAAATATAAACCATAAAATGAATCTGAAAGTGGAAAGGGTCGCTCTCCTTCAATCAGGCCAAAATCACTCATTCAGAAAAGAAGAGAAAAAAAAAAAAAAAAAAAGTCAAAAATATTTAGTAGGTTTGTTAGAAGAGAGAAAATTGAAGTGGAGAAAAAGACTCGGGCATTAATGTACTCAAATAGTTAGCAGTTAGCACGTCATTACTTTAATCTTGATGATATGATAGAGGGGACGAATATATGTGGCGCTTTATAACCATTTGTCCCATCGTAAGATTTGATATCTTTAATGCCAATAACATATTCTTGCTCAACTATCAATCACCTGCATAACTGTCCACTTGCTCCTGCATTATGCTGCTAAAATATCAATCAGCTGCCTAACTGTCCACTTACTTCTGCATTAAACTGCATAAACTATCATATTTGAACATTCTCTCTCTCTCTCTTCCTCTAAAAATATATTTATATTTATATTTTTATATTTTCTCAATGTGAGATTCAACACTTATAATAATCTCCTCTTTACTGATGAGTTTTTTTACATTGATCAAATTCCCTCTCGCTTATAAGTCTTTTTACATTTTCAGGAGTTTCATGTCAAAAATTGTGGATGTTAACACAACTCTAAATCCGACTCATCCAGACACCCGTCCCAAGAAAGTAATCATAACTCTGATACCATTTGTTAGGAGATAAAGCGATCATGAAATTTTTACTAATAGTATATTAATATACATAATTGAATACAACTCTAGCATGAGAAAGTTACATATTTTTTCATTGACAATTGAAAAACAAATAGTTCTTTAATAAAATTTCCTCCAACTATATTAATGTTATAAAAATAAAATAAAAAATATGTATTTCTCATATGTTCAAGTAACACATAAATTTTATAGGTTATATTAAAGAAAATCCTCTTATTTTGAGTGGGGAAAGCAATAACAGGGAACTTAACGAATTTTAGTTAATTATTGAAATATAAATCAGGGTTCAGAATTTACTTGGTACTATATCATTTAAACATTTTAACTAACTCCACAACATATTCAAACATNGAAAGTTACATATTTTTTCATTGACAATTGAAAAACAAATAGTTCTTTAATAAAATTTCCTCCAACTCTATTAATGTTATAAAAATAAAATAAAAAATATGTATTTCTCACATGTTCAAGTAACACATAAATTTTATAGGTTATATTAAAGAAAATCCTTTTATTTTGAGTGGGGAAAGCAATAACAGGAACTTAACGAATTTTAGTTAATTATTGAAATATAAATCAGGGTTAAGAATTTACTTAGTACTATATCATTTAAACATTTTAACTAACTCCACAACATATTCAAACATATAACAATATATATATTATTTAATCTAAAAAAACCTAATCTAAACCATAAAATACATCATCCCCGATTCAGCCAAAATAATTATATATATATATAAAGTGCCAGATCTCCCAAGTCAAATCAACATCATCCCATCGTGCAATTTCATGGGTTTATCATTATTTTCATCAACTTGGGTCATTGGTTCCAACGTGCCCGACCCGTTGTAGTGAGAATTTCATGGACCTGTTACTTATTAACTTATCATAGCGCACGGCCTTGAATATAGGCACATAGTCTGATATTTCGTCGTGTTTGTCTTTGTTTTCAACGTGTTACGTGGCATGCCCGTAACAAGTAATGTCCAAGGCATCAACCTAGGAGGAGTATATGATGAGCATATACAACAAAGATAAATCATACACAGGCAGACAGAGGATTTGGTTTTTCAAACAAAAGAAAAAACAAACATTTACGTCTTGCTAGAAAACAGAAACCATGCTGAATCCAATGAGTACTCATTTACTAATAGCCAATATTGATTTATAATTGAAGAATATCCACTTGGATCATATACAAACTAAATGTAAGGGTTTTAAATTATATAATTATTATTTCCTTCTCCTAGGATCATCTTGTCGTGCACCAAATTTCCTATTCTCTCCCCTTCCTCTGTCCCTATCTATCCCTCACATAAAATCACCTTCGCTCAGTATTCATTAGTATCTTCTTCAGTATGGATTGCAAAGGCATAGAGGGAGATGGGCTGAGAACAAAGAGCTTCCGCAACGAAAGCTACAATAACAGAAGGGTGTTCTTGAGAAGCTATCCTCTTCAATGGGGAGAACAAGATGAATACAACAAAGAAGAACCTCTTCAATTGGGACAAGAAGATGGATTCAACAAAGAAGACAAGGTGAGAGCTTCCAATGGAAGCAATCAAAAGAAACCCATGAAGAAGATTATCCTATCTGTGTTTCATTGGGGTGGAGAGAAGTTTTTGTTTTTAAGGAGAGTCAAGCATATGATCGCAGTTCATGTCATTGCATGTATCCCTGTTGGCTTTAAGACCCCTACTGCCCTAATTACAGCTTGATCTCCTACTTTTCTTTCCAAATATTCTTCCCAATTTCACTATTTCAAAATTTACATATCTCAATATAAAAGTATTATAATGAGTGGAACCTCACCCTGTCCACACAAAGACCTTCACACTTGTTACAAGAAATCAGGAATAGCATGCTTCACTCAAAAACTTCACACTTGCTGTTGACTAGCTAACCACTCTCAGAATCTATAATCGGTGGCATTTCAAATAAATATTTCACGTGCATTCGTGTTGGATTTCCCACTTAACATGCATGTTTCAATAAACTGTAATAATATACAACAAAAGGCTCTGACTTGGCACATGATACTTGTTCCATCATAATCATTACCATGAAAAGAATTTTTACAAATAATGATCAAGTATTTGCAATGAAGGTTGAATCGTTAATAAACAAATGTCCCGAGAATTGCCTGCCTTTAATATGAGTATGTCAACTGGGTCTAGAAAGAGTGGTTACAGTATTCTCATCACATAGAAGAATTGATAATATCAATTTCAAGGGGATTTTTGCCATGTGAGAAGAAAAAAGGTGAAGCTTACACCAGAATACATGGACAATATGGGGCTCAGAAAAAGATAATTGACACACCCATTGTGAAGCATCCAACAGCCACCCACGGGCTCAAGCGCTCACCTTTTTCAGAAAAACAAACAAGGAAATGTCAGCGTTTCAGATTGCAATGCAATATAAAATAGGCTATTAGAAGTTCATAGCATCCTGGATAAATGTATATCCTATCAAAATATAATTGCTACTTCATTTTCTCTTCTATAGTTTTCACGTTTGCAAGCTTGAATGTCAGACAGGTTAAACATCATCAAAGGGCAATCTGCAATTTAGCAGACCCTCTGGTCATATTGCCACTAGCTGTCTTGCAAAATTTTAGATTAACCACATCCATTTGTATATTAATGTATAACTGTTTGGATCAATATAACCAAATCAGCATCTCACTCTACATGTGTGCTCTAAAATTCTGTTAAGTAATTCAAAAGAAATGCGTTTTAGGTCAATATACATTATATCAGGGATTTATAGGGCATCAATCATTTTTTTTTATAGCTTTTTGTGGATGACATCTGAGGGCATCAACCACACAAAATAAAAGTAAAACTACTGATGATGGTAAAACATCAAACAAAAGACCTACCTATTCTGGCTGCCTTCCAAAAGAAACCACGAAACCTGTCAGATAAGCATGTCAGTCATTAGGACCCACTGTAACCAATTCATACAACTCAAGCATCAATCCAAGAGAAACAGATTACTGTGGCAATCAATCTTGTAATAACACTGAAATGTACTTAACATGGGTAAATCAAATAAATAAATAACGAACCACACATAAATTTGGAAAAAAAAAAGAGAAAAGATTATAAAAACGACACTAAAAGGATAACGGATAATTTTCAGACTAGTTGAAGTAATCTGCCTCAATAAAAGCTAGAAATGGGTGGAAGGATGGAGAGAATACATGTAGAGAGAACCTGCATAAAATATCTCTGTAGGTTGTCTAGTGACCGAAACAACTGGTCGATAGACAACCTGCAATGACAATTCATTATATAGGAAATTATTTTAGTCATTTTCAGAAAATTGTTTAAAACTATTTTTAGAGAATGTTCGAAAAAATAAAAGATGGTACTGATTGACATTATCATATTTTCTACAGCCATGGTTTCAAATGTTCTATGGAAGAGTGAAAAGGAGAATTCAACTCAGGGTAGCCTGGCACTCAGAAAATCTTGATCGGTCCTGGGAGTCCAAATTGCAGTAGCTATATGGAGTTGGTTTCCCAAGTAGGAAACATAGATTGTGTTGTGGTAGACAACGGCCTTCATTCTTCAGTGTGAAGTGATGAATGCATTCAAAGTGCACTTGCTGACTTCTTTTTTCTTTTTCTTTTTTTGTTGTTGAATATTAGTTTGTTTGGGTAGTTAAATCACTAACTATATAACAGGCTAAATGCCAGAACAAAAAACATGTTTGCAGCAAAAGGTTCAAAGATGAAATCAAATCACTCTACTATGAATTGCTACAACTTCACAAATCATATTAAAGGAGAAGAACATGGTTGAGTATGTTTCAGTATCATCCTATTAAAATGAAACAACTACAAGAACTATCTTTCAATCATACACAACAATCACGGAAATAAAAACACAATAAGAACAACACAGAGAATATACCCCGTTTTCTGTTCAAGGATTGCTGAAAAATGCATCTTCAAATAAGTGCAGGCACAAATTCCCAACAGCACTACTGTTAAAAAAGAATGGAAGTTGAAGAGCGCCGACTGGATCCCAGAAATAACCAAGTCAAAACCTTATTGATTTCAAAATTAAATCAAACAGGAACAATTCAAAATTTCACTTTACCATCTTGGTTCGTATTTAAATTGATAATATTTCCTTCCTCCAAACTACAAAATACAAATAAACAAAATAAAATGTGCAAAATTATGGGTCACACGCTGACACACTTGAATCCAACACATTAATAAGATGCAAACATAAGTGATTCCTCAGCAACCTTATGGTACTTAAAAGGGCCTAAGGTCTCAAGTAATTCTTGAATTGAATTTATTTTTTATTTTTTTTTCTAATTATATCTTTCAATAACACTAATACATTTGATCAAACTATGCGTCGAACTTAACCAGATTACACTATCCTATACTTGAATTTCTTTGCTACCCCATACTCAGAATTTTCCCGCGAAACAAACGGAGGGTTAAACCCACAAGTTTTTAACAAATACAACTCTCTCATAGTCTCATACTACATTTTGTAGTATGAATGAATAAAAATACAAACCAAACAGGAAGATCCAAATCAAAAACCTAATTTAGATCTTGTTAGCCTCCGTTGCAGAAAATCTCACCATCACGAACAAAATAAACATCAACAAGTGGACGATTCGCGCTAATTCCGCTACTAATATTCAACTTTCAAAGAGAGAGAGAGCAGCTGACCTTGGTTGAAACGACGAGAGAGGAAGCAGAACGCTGGCCTCAGGATCCTCAGAAGAACGGGCTTTTATTACAAACAGTATTACTTCCGAGGTAAGCGTGCGTTTTTCATTTGGGTGCGTCTCCAGATTCGAGCTGGTGCCGTGGGTGAGCGTCGCCGGTACGTTCGGTGGTAGCAGTGGTTGAAGGTGGCGGAGGCAGAAGGTGTTGGCCCTGTTGGGTGGAGGGAGAAGCGNACAACTGATGTGGAGGAGAGAGAAAACCTTAAATTAGAGAGAGAAAGTGAAATTTGGCTTAGAAGTTGGGCCAAAGTTGAACTTAAGTTGTGCTTATATCACACCTCTTTTCTTTTTTAAATGCCATGTAGGAGAAAGGTTTGCCAGGTAGGAGAGAAGTTGGACTTAAGTTGGGTTTTAGTTGTGCATTTAACATTTTTTATTTGTAAAGTATATTTCTGCAGGGATGTGATACAGCCACAACAAATACCCAACTTCTCTCACATTTTAGACTTAATTTCTAGTTTAAAGCACTCTCTCTCCTCAATTAGCAATTTATTTATTTTTTAATAGTTGGCATTTAAAGGAAAAAATTGAGTCTTTGTTAAGTGTATGTTGTGCCTTTAACATTTCTCATTTCTGCGAACTCACAATAAAGCCTCGTAAAATATTTTTTTTTTTCCCAAAGGCTGAAAGCTATTACTTAGTATCAAGTAGGAAGGATAGAAACATAATTTTGGCCCAATTTTGACCCAATTTTTTTTATGTGGTTATTTTTTAAAATAAATAAAAAGTAAAAAATTCTAAAACAATTACATCTTATGTTGTCCTTTTTCTTATTTGATATTTTTTTTAAAAAAAGGTTTTTTTTTCTTCAGAATAATAACCATTTTTATTTTAGTTTTTAAAAAAATGACCACATACGAGAAAATTTGAGCCAAAATTGTGTTTTTAAGTTGCGTCTCTATCATTTCTCTTTAGTATTTCCTGACACATTTATCATATAAGTTATTAAATATAAATTGTTATATAATATTTATTATATTTACGAACTAATATAATATTTCAAATAATACTTATAACATTATTTGCTAAAAATCAGGATTCGTCCCTAAAATAGTAAATACATGAACCAAAAAGAATTTTTCAAGACCACAATCATCTAAAAGAATTTTTTCATTTGTTTAAAATTTTATCTTTTTGGTCAGATGTCTTTGTTGTTCAATCATTTTCGCATATATGCTAATAAGTTGTTAGGTATCAACAATTTTAATGAAACTGTTGGCTTTTTCTTTTTTTTTTTCAATGCAAACAGAGTTTTCCTCCAAGAGAAAAAGTTCATCCAACTCAGAAGAATAAAAATACTACTTCGAACAAGCCAGTATCCTTAATTTATAAGTGGTGTACTTGCTTTGGCAAAAATCAACAAATTCTGTCTTCTTTTTTTTTTGGTTCTTTTTCAATTTCTGATACACAATTAAGAAGAACAAATTCTTTCCTGTGTTAAGAACAGCCCGATTATGCTGCGGGAAACACATTCGATATTTCATAAAGTACAGTTTCTAATTACAAGCCAAACTTCTTTGGTCTCAAATAGGTTGTCGAACCCTGCCGCAGACCTGGCGTGCAGACTTCTTGCTGCTGCTTTGCCCTCCTTTCCCTGTCCTTCTTCTTGCTTTCTCGCTCTGCTTCTGCTTGTACCTTCCTCAAATTCTCCATTTCCTCCTCCATGGACGTTTTCTCTTCCTTCTGTCTCTTCTTATGCTCCAACATCGATGTGTCCGACTCCTTAACGGAAAAGAACATCGGTCCCAGCTCAGCCAGCCACTGAGGCTCCACTGCTGTCGCACATTGCATATACTCCTTTGTTGTCAAAATCAGCTCATGATAAACCACATAATCTGGAGTACAACCCATACCATAGAGAGCACTGCTCGGATGCAAATGGCAAGGCATCCCATTCCTGCAATTCACATACTCACCCACGCCCTTTAATCTTGCCGCATTATGGAAGTATGCAGAACAGATGGCTTTTCTCACGATATCTGAATTAGGCCAACAAGATGTCAAAGGGATTTTTAGTGTCTTGAGAATATCCAGCAGCTGGGATCTCACTTCTCTAGCCTTTCTTAACCCTTTCACATGCAAAAAATTGTCATTACACCAGTCTCCCCGATATTGATGTTGTTTCCATTGAGTGTAAACATTATATAGTGTTAAGTGGTCAGATTCCGGCACAAAAAATCTTTCACGCGCAGCATCACTCTCCTCTGCCCTATCTTTAGGCCGGAAGAATACTGATGGCACTGAAAGCATTGAAACAATTGTCAACACCTCATCTAAGCATCCTAACTCTTCACCCATCAAAAGCATCTTGGCAAGTGGGGGGTCCAACGGAAACTCCACCATTTTCCAGCCAAGACTAGTTAAGCCTCCCACATTGTTAAGAGCACCTAAGACCCACAACTGGTACATGGAATTAAGAATATTATCCTGCGGAGGTGGGTCCATGAAATCAAAATCCAGCAAGTTCTCAACTTTGAGAGATTTGAGTAACAAAACTACATTGCCAAGGTTCGTCCTTTGGATCTCAGGCACAGGACTTGGCAGCATTTCGTTTAGGTATGCACTATCTGTATACAGGCGATAACATGTCCCAGGCCCAGTTCTACCAGCACGTCCAGCACGTTGGTCAGCAGCAGCACGGCTGACGGGGAATACCTGGAGAGCATCCATACCCATCCTAGGGTTGTATACTTTCATCTTACCATACCCCGTGTCAATGACATAAAAAATTCCATCTACAGTCAAAGATGTCTCAGCAATGTTGGTTGCCACAATGCATTTACGAGCCCCATCTTCAGCTTTCTGGAATATCTTTGCTTGCAAGTCAGCAGGCAGCTGTGAATATATAGGGAGTATCAGGAGTTTTGGAACTGCTTTCTTCGTGGATGATATGAGCTGTTCCACACGCTCTGCAAGGGCATAACAGGCTGCCTCAATCTCATCTTGGCCAGTCATGAAGATGAGGATGTCACCAGGAGGGCTGGTGATATGGATAGTCATAGCCTGCTTCACTGCACCTTCAACGTAATCTTCACATGGGGTTTTACTGTACAGGGTATTAACAGGAAATGTTCTGCCAGGGATGTGGAAAATTGGTACACTGCAACAAATTCAGAAATTAGCAATTTCAAGCAAGTAGATGGAGATACAATGATGGCATAATCAAATTGTGGTGCAAAATGACAAGGTTACCTTCCAAAGAAATTTGAAAATTTTTGCGCATTCAAAGTTGCAGACGTCACTATAAGCTTGAAATCACGTCGCTGAGCAACCACTTTTTTCAATATCCCAAACAGCACATCTGTGCTTAGTGACCTCTCATGGGCTTCATCCATCACGACGACACTGCAAAAGTAATAACCTTGATAGTAAATAAATAATTGTTCTGATTGTAAATGAACAGCTACATGTAAAGATAGACATAAAATTTGTGACTTCCCATACCGATACTTTTCTAGATCAGAATCTTTGAGTGTTTCTCGCAAGAGTACTCCATCAGTCATATACTGTAAAGTTGAAATAGCAAAGATTTAGCATATAATCATATCAAGGTATACATATTGATCTCTATTCACGTAAAATTTGTGCCCTAAAAAAAAGAGCATCGTAGTTATTTCAACAACCATCAAGATTAACAAAAGGTTACAAAAAGAAGTCATGCATGGTAAGCAGCCTACATGGGAAGTGTCCAAGGAATTCCAATAACTTTGCTTTTGGAAACAAAGAAAGCAATTCACCTTAATTACAGTTTTTGGCCCGGTCACATCCTCAAAACGAATAGCATAACCAACTTTGTCACCCAGCTCCGTCTCCATCTCTTCGCTAACTCTTTTTGCAACACTCATAGCTGCAACACGTCTTGGTTGGGTGCAACCAACAACACCATTTGTAGTGTAGCCGTCCTCATGCAGATACTGTCAACAAAATCCATATATCAGCTTCCAATTGACAAGGCAAATATGCCTAAACCATTATTATTAATAAGCAACCACAACAACAACAATAATTATAATAATAACATCATATAAAGCTTTAAGGAACCTGTGTCAGTTGAGTCGTCTTTCCTGAACCAGTTTCTCCAACAACCACCACCACCTGATTTTCGCGAATTACCTATCCAGAAAACATTCAAATAGAATTAGGACACATCAGAGACAAGGTAATATGAATTCTTTGAAGAGGAAAACCAAATGGAAACCGAAATAATAATAAAAGAAAAAAGAAGATCAAGGACTCTGAAATACACTTGGAAAATAAAATTTCGAGCAAAGGATGCCATAGAATTAATTAAAGAATTAAGAGTAGACCAACTGATTGCAATTCCCAAATCCTAGATTTTGAAAACCAGAAGCTCATTCATAAATTTCAAAAACACATATTCCTATCTGCCTTCAAAGGTGACAGCAAGCAATTATCAGTCATTTGGATCAAACAAAAATGTGCCCAAAGGAATAGCGGCAAACCTGCAATAACTCATCCCTCACAGAATAGATTGGCAGATACTGACGTTGCTGCGCTAAGGTTTTTGACTTTGCAAAATCACTTACTGCTTCCCCCTTCTTTAAATGCTGTGCAAACTTTGCATCCTCCTTAAAATCAATTTCACCATCTTCGCCTACTACAGCAGTGTCAGCATCAATCTGCCATTGAGATGAAAACACAAGCCTTAGAACTATGGCTACACTCAGGGGGGAAGAAGAAGAAAGAAAGAAAGGAGAGAGTTTAAAACCCAATGAAGGTAAAAGTCAAATCTTCATTAAAAAGCACCATGCCTGTTCTGCTGTTTTTTCAACACCAAGAATATCACCAAGTTTTGAGCCTGCGAGCTCCCAAAAACGTTGGCGTGACTTGTTCATACTTTGTTTCTCATGAATTTCTCTAACCAGAGCCGATCCTTTGCGCGAAATTATTGCCATATCTGATGTTGGGTCTTTTATTGGCATTATTGGCTCTGCTTGTTTGGTAAAAACAACTCTCCCATCTAGGAAAGGAGGTTTTGTATCTGTTACAAGAAAAGAAGGGGGGCCATTTTAGCTAAAGAAGGTTGACATCAAATGTGCATGCACAGCAAGTGACATGTAATTCATCAACTAGTTGAAAAGGTTTGTTATAAGATTCTCTTACCATGCACAAGAAGAATAACCTTGCGTTCGTCCTCGTCATCAAACTCTGTCTGCACCTCGGTCCCTTTAACAGCTCCAGATCTCAATAGTTGCCGGTCTTCCCACTGAGCATTATCGGCAGTGAGCTGGGACATCTTTTTGCTCTGAGCAAGTGTCATCTTGGTTCCATCTCTTCGAACCTGCATTGGAGATTACAAATCCTTAAAGAGATGACAAGAATGTTGATTGCCAACATAATCTGAGCAACTAAACAATCTATAACACTATCTTAAGTTTATTGATTTCAAAGGTACTCAACAACAGTTTATAAATTTCTAAGGTACTCAATAAGATATATATTTCAGGAAAATAACAGGTAGACACATGCAAGCACCTATTAATATAACAGTGGTATATAATACTTATGCACTGATGAGAAATGGCTTAAACATATTTCCAAAAAATAATAATACAATTTAACATACCAGTCTTTTGGCCAATTCTGCTTCTTTCTTCTGGAAAGAAGCCTCATCTCCCAGATAAAACGACGAGGTATCTGCATCGAACAATGTGTTACCTTCTTCTCTGTCATACCTATAAAACCGAAATCGTACTGGTCAAAATAAGTTGACAACTAAGTAGCACTAATAAAATTTATAATATAAAATCAAAGATGGAATATATACAAATATAAGTTTGATTTTAAAAGGAGGCTTTTTTTTTCTTTCTATTTTTGCTAACACAATTGCTGAGAAAAGGTGCTGTAAAGGATTGAGATAAAATTCTAAGAGCTAGTTCCAGTTTGAAGAAGCAAATAAAATGATACCATCAATTACTGCTTGCTTGAAGATTCCAAAATATTGTAAACATGCATTGCAGATTGAGAAAATTCAAGGCAGCCACAAATGTTGTTCACAGATTGTGTTATTAAGCCTATATCCTTTTAGAGCAATTAACAACTAAATGTGGTCATCCCTATGCAGCAAATATCATGGAGTCGAATCTTATCAAAGAAGAACAACATGTCCATTAACAAAATTACCATGCACGGTCAGAATTATATTCCATCTCGAGACGCATACTTTCTGTAATCTCGTATTTGTGCTCTTCAGAGAAATCAGACTTATCAGCACCTTCATCCTACACACATGACATTAATAATGAAAAAGCCTGTAGATAGAATGAATAGCATGAGAATTAACCAAGTAAGGAAATCCACAATCACCACCATTCAATGTGAAAAAAATAGGGGAAACTTCACTTACCCCCAAAGTATAAGCGATTTTGTAATCATAACCTTGAAGTTTAAAAATTTGCAATGTCGACATCCCTTGTTTCAGCCCCTTTTATTTTCACCCATTTTTTTGTTAAATTCCCCCCCCCCCCCCCTTTTTTTCAAAATTCTGGTGACCCACAGTGTGAGTCCAAGGCATTTTTGAATTTTCACATTTTGCTTTTAAAAAAATTGGGGCATTTTGAACATTTTAACAAAAATTGGGTGAAATTAAAAAGGGCTGAAACATGAGATGCCAACATTGCAAATTTTTAAACTTCGAGGTTATGATTGCAAAAGCACTTATACTTTGGAGGGTGTAACAGAAGTTTCTCCAACAAAAAAAAAAAAAAAAAACTTACTTAAAACCCTTAATCCCCAAAATAAATGAAAAGAAATGGTGAAAAAAGTTGCAAGTATAATACCTCAAATGCTTCTGAATTTTCCGCAGAAAAATTAAGTTGATGGGACCTCCCACCATGTCTAGAACTCGAGGATCTCACAGAGGATCCAGAAGGACGTATTGGAATTGGAGAGGGAGAGACATGGTCCCAGGGAGAACTGGCAGCACCTGTACTTATTACAAATATTGAGTCAAAGTTATGTACCCAAAAATCAAGATATACAGTCATAAATAGCCAGCTTAAAAACAATTAATGTTTTGACATAAACAGAGAAGAATTCACATCGAGCTAACATACCAGAAGAAAGAGGTGTGTGGCCACCCAACCATGGGGAAACTAGTCGTGCATCCGGTGATGCCCCAACTAACATTGGGGATGGTGAAGGTTGATGGCGCCTACTGGTATGAGAGTGACTATCCCGGCGGCGTGGTGTATCTTCCCATTCCCATCTTCCATCATCCCAGTCAGATCTACCTGCAAGATTTGCACAGTTTTGAATTAGAAAGCAATATCCTTGTATTTTTTGAGATACATATAAGTAAACCATCAATAAACCAATATTAATAAAGTAAATAGGTGATTTTCATGTTCTTTATTTCATTTTTCTTACATGTAAAAACATCTTTCTTCAATAAAATATGTGCATATTCACCACTTTCTAGGTCACCTATCCGAAAATAAGTTTCTGGTACTTGTGAGACTTCTCAATTTCAAAACATAACACCACACTCTACCACATCCCTCTTCTGTTTTTCTATATATTGAAGAATGTACAACTTCAAGAAGCAAAACTAAACAGAAGTATCACATACCAGGTGTACCCCTTGAACCTTCATATCTACTTCGCTTGCTTCTATATTCTCCATCATAGTCTTGATCATGTCGATCGCGTGCTTCCCTTCTGTGATAATTCTCTCTGTCAGAACTGTGTCTATGTCCCACCCTTCTTTCACTTCTTGTGTCATCCTTGTAATCTCTTCTTTCACGGTCTCGGTCATCCCTTTCATACCTAGGACTCCAAGATCGAATATTCTGGTGACTTCTTGTCGGTGTATTTGGAACCTTGAATTGGAGAAGTCAGCAGCGTATCAGTATTATTTACAACATCAAATGGAACACATATACTAAAAACCACAGTGAACAATAAGGTGAAGAACCTCAACAGTTTTTTTTGTAAGTAAATTTCATTATCATTGAATGAGCACAAAGGGCCGCAACCCTAGTACACATGGAGTATACAAAGAGAACCCCTAGTCAGACGAAAACGAAGAAGAACCTCAACAGTTAATTCATCAAGATATAATCAGCTTAACCAAAGTACAAGCAAGTTCAAATTCCCCTCAAATATTTATGACTTTGTCTACATTATATTATAGGTAAACAAAGTGAGCCACTTAAGCATGCGACACTGATAACAGCAGTTCATCTTTTTGAAGACCCTATAAAGAAACCTTCAAAATAGCCATATCACACTTATGTCCAAATTAAAACCATATTAACCTCCAACAGTTCAATTAAAACTTCTGTCGAAATACCAACAAACAGGATCAAGAACATTGACTTGTAAAGGCTGCCAAAAGGCCCAAAACCACAAATACACAAGGGCTTGCAGGACCAAGAGACAAATAGGATGTTAATTTGAATCCTATAAGCAGTCCATTCCTGTTGCTGCCATGCTGACATTCTTATAATTAGAAGTTTCAATGGCCCAAAGAATAGAACTTGAGGTATAAAAGGCTTTCATGTTTGGTAAGATGAGCCTTCCCAGAAAAATAATTTCACTAACAAGTAATGCTGACATTCTTATAATTAGAAGTTTCAATGGCCCAGAGAATAGCACTTGAGGTATAAAAGGCTTCATGTTTGGTAAGATAAGCCTTCTCTGAAAAATAACTTCACTAACAAGAACTGAAAAAGGGAGCAACCCTAGTACATGGAGAGCTACAGATAATTTATGCGTGTTCCTTGGATTGATAAAGATTAAGGCCTAAACACAGGTATTATAGTGGAGAACAATATGACATGAAAGATATTAAATCAAAACCTGATCCTAGCCTTGAGCTTCCTAACTTCATTTACTATTGCTCCTTTCCAACTTCTAGACAGGTCTGTCATTTCTTTTTTATTTTACAAGTCACAGTCAAAAGGATCTCTGTATATTCCCTAACTCGGTCAGAAGATTCATGGTGTGTGTCCCACATGCACAACTAACAGTCCATTAATGATAGCAAAAGAAAAAATAATAGTAATATGGCAGAACAAAGAATACCAACGACAAAACATTGACTCACATCTGAAAACGAATGTTCACTAGATAGATGAGTCCGAGGTGTATCATTAACTTGTTCTTCTTGTGTCACGGCACTTCCTGAAATGCAAAGATTACAGAATTTTTGGCTTAGTAAATATAGAAAATGAAAACGGAAAAGAATATAAATAACCATAGACACTCTGGACAATGTACAAGAGATATAATGCATGCATCAACCAAAAAAAACTCAAAAGCACATTTAAAACGTGCTTAAACGAGTGATGCAATTTTCCTAATTATAATAACACTAGTAAAAATTGACCACTGGTCACTATCATTCTGGAAAGAAGAAGAAGAAGAAAATAGCTTTCATATTCCAAAGTCGGGACAGTAAAAGAAAGATAAGGTGTATTGTATAACTTGAAGGCTTGGATACAATCACCTAGACATCTCTTTTGAAAAGGCTACCACAAATGTAAACAACTCATGTGTTTCTCCCTTCAAACAACCTTCATCTTAAATTCAAAAATGGGTAATTGATGATGATCAGAACACACATTGTTTTTGCCATGGTTTCTAAAAGATTACCATAACAGAAACTACATCTTGGGACGTAAGCTCCCCTAACTACAGAGACCTTGCACATGCATACTACTAAAAGACACCCCCCCACCCCCCAAAAAAAAAAAAAAATCTTCAATGATGCAGCATGACAAAAGGCAAAAAAAAAAAGAGAAAAAACTATTTATCCTTGTCGTGTTAAATTGGAAAGAAGAACATTACAGGTAGCCTACAACCTATACACATGTTCGAGTATCTTACAAATTGTTAATTCATATTTCGGAAGTACTGGGGTTCATTTTTTCTGCTGTGAGTGCACTTGTGAGTGTTGTGTCCCACATTGAGAAAATATAAAAGTAAAGAGTGCTTAATATACCTAAGTGGACCTTAACCCATTAGCTTAGGCTTTTGGGCTAGAGTTGTGTTCAATTATGTATATTAATGTGCTCTTGGTAAAAACTCCATATCGCTTTAATCTCCCAACAAATGGTATCAGAGCCATGGTTACTTTCCTGGGACGGGTGTTTGGACGCGTCGGGTTTGGAGTTGTGTCCCTTTCCGCAACTCTTGACGTGAGACACTCTTGAAATGTAGAAAGACTCACAAGCGAGGGGGAGTTTGGTCAATGTGAAGAGACTCACAAGTGAGGGGGAGATTGTTGTGAGTGCACTTGTGAGTGTTGTATCCCACATTGAGAAAATATAAAAGTAAAGAGTGCTTAATATACCTAAGTGGACCTTACCCCATTAGCTTAGGCTTTTGGGCTAGAGTTGTGTTCAATTATGTATATTAATGTGCTCTTGGTAAAAACTCCATATCACTTTAATCTCCCAACATTTTCTTTAATGGAATAGTTGTACATTGGAATCCTTAAATGCAATTGGTTGTTTGACAAAATATAAAAACACATTACCTGTCTCGCTTGCAGCTGATTCACGATATCGCCTACTAACATTATTGCGTGTGCCACTAGTTGCATTACTTCCTACTTCATCTAACCCAGAGGATTCCAAATTCTCCTCTTCCTCTAAAGACGCCACCATAGAAGCAACTCTTTCTCTTGGGGCCTTGAATCCACCATCAACCTTAGACTCCGCTCGTTTTGCAATAGCGAGTACATCTAGCCCTATTACATTACAACATAACAAACAGCAACTTTTGAATATTAATCACGTAGGTATACTTTCAATTAGAATCAGCGGAAGAAAAGAACTAGGACTCTAAAAAAAGTGAACAAACAGAAAAATTTAGTGCCATTTCAAGCCAAATTATCATATCTGGTAATTAAGCGCACCTAAGACTGATTTCCTTTCAGGAGGTCTAAACACCAATCTATCTTTCCCAGGAACATACAATCCTCCACTGCTTGCCTTCTCAGGTTCCAATGTCTCTGTTATCTTGTCCACGTCTAAAATTCCAGCATCACCTCCACGGGTCTAATCATATCGAGCAAGAACATTAACATCCACAGATTAATATATATATATACACACACACAATAAGAATTCCAGTCATGCAGAAATGAAACCAATTATTCTAAGAATTTCAAATGGAAAGCTTCGATGGTGCTATATTTGGTCATCTGAAACTAACCTCCATGTTTGATAACCTTTAGAATAATCAACCTCCAGAACAGTTGCACCAAGAGTGACGAACTACACATAAAATCAATAAAATATGTTCAGCTAGCAGCCGAAATTAGATCACTGATAAATCAATTTGTATACCCTAATGGTATAACTTCCAACTACAGACTAAATAAACAAATCCGGGCGTAACCATGCTAGGAACCCTCAAATCAGTTTTCGTTCTTAAGCAATTACTGTGAAGAGTATTAGACGTTCTGTGGGCGAGTTACCTGTGCAAAGCGTTCGTTATCACGGTGGTTGGGTGAATCGGTTGCTCTGGCCCTGAGTAAGAGCGCCGTGTGTGGATCGACGTCGTCGTTTGCGGTGGTAGAGCGGCACTGCTCCGGTGGTTGAGTGGTGCGGTATTGAAGTGCTGCTCCGGTGGTGCGGTGGGTGCTGTTTTCTTCGTGACCTGCTGCGAAGTTGGGAGCGTGGCGGTGTGCAGCCGTGAGAGGCAACGTGATTGGGCGTTGCAATTGTTTTTGCGTTTCTTTAGACTCTGCGTGGATTAATTTAGAGAAGAACGGTGGTGTTTGGCTGCACAACTTTACTCAATCAGGTTTGATTCCTATTCCCGTACAAGGATAGCCAATTCCCGTGCAGGAACTACACTATTCTCGTTTTTAAGTGTTAGAATTTGAAATATATGGTTACAATATTCAACAATGTTACGAAACTCAATTCTTATATAATTATTTGATCAAACTTTATTAAAAGAGTTCATAAATCCAATAATTTATAAGTATTTTACATGTCTGGTTCTACAGAAGTTATAAAAGAGTAAGTTTTTAGATTTACTATACAACGTTATTATTGTTAACACAATGACCCTAAGCTAAAAGTGAAATTGTAATAAAGAAAGAGTAGTTAGAAGGTGGCCGGTAACTTTTTTTTTTAAAAAAAAAGGAAGAAAAGAAAATTGATTGAAGAAACCCAAAAAATAAAAAAAATAAAAAAAATTGGCTTACCCAACAGAGGAAGAGACAGAGGGAGAGACTCTGAGACAAAGAGAGACCCAGGAGAGGGAGATCGTTAGGGTCAATAAATTCTCTATATTTGCCCATATTCTCTTACAATCAATTATTAGATTTATAGATTTATGTAGATCTTATATAAGTCAACACATGGGATAGAGTATGTATGGCTTGAGTAGGGTGAGTGCTAACAAAAACTTTTCTTTGATTTTTCTTAAGTTTCCAAATATACATTTTCTTATATCATTAAATTATTATTTATTTACAAAATACAAGTTTCATACCTACTTTTCATTTTTTTACAAAATTATAACGCAATCCCCAATAAAAAGCAAAAAAATAAAAGATGAGAGAGGAAATACAAATATTTATATTAAAATAATATATAGGAAAACTCTTTTGGTTCCATACACCGGCTACACTTATGATAGCATGGTAGCATTCACAATGTTTAGGAAGCAATAAAAAAGCTAATGCCTGTGATTTTTTGTAATTTTGGTTAAACTGGTTTTTGTGAGCTTTTTATTAGGCTTTTTACTAGTTGTTAATTGGGCAAAAAATTAGTTGTTTTAGTCCTTTTGCAGATATATATATGGCTAAAATAGTTTATTGAAACTTTTTTTATATTGATCCATTACATCTTTTTTATATTATAAAATAAAAATAAAAAGAGTTAAAAGTATAAAATTATACAAAAATTAAAAATTAAAAATCCTTATCCATCATATCGGTTTTTCGATAACAATTTTTTAACTGACTGATTACCAACCGATTAGCTTATTGATATAAAATTTCTAATCAATTACCGACCGATAACTATTAGTTGCGGTTAATATCGATTCAATTAACTTCGATAATTGGTCGTTAATCGATAACTTGTTAATCTGCCCACCCCTAGTACTATAACTTGGTACTCTTACCTGAGTTGTCAAGGACTCAAGGTCCTTGATCAGTTGCTCGGAGCCGCACTTAGGCAATGGTGCACCCAGGTCTCTGTTGGGTTGTAGTCCAGTAGCCCATCTCAGTCTGGTCATAGGCTATGGCTTGGTGAGCCTTTAGCTCATTGACCACTAACGTTTCTTGGGTATTTTCCGTTGGGGGGGCCTCACTTGGAGGCTTGCTTTGCACATGACTTCCAGATTTTGGTAATGGGCCGTTGGCCATCAGGACCATCGCTCCATAGATCATTTGGTCTGAAAAATACTTTTTAAATTTTTTTTTAAAAATTTTTATAACATGTAATTGCTTAAAATACGAAATATAATGAAACATGAATAAAGTTATTAGCCTTACAATCACCTTCTAACGGGACATGGGTAATATGTTGAATTATGAAATATAGCTAGCTACTTAAATTCCTTAATTGTCACAAAAAGGGGGAAACAAATGTATAACAAAATGATGCTCCAAAAAAAATTGATGGGCCTAGTCCGCAAAATGTTGAGTTTTCAAAGATAATAATCTCGGTGGCCGAAGCGAAATTCTGAATTCTACCACCAGGATCCAGGGGACAATGAAGTGCCGCCTCCATAGAAATGAGGAAAATTCCAGTGCAAAGAGCATGCATGAGAGGCCATGGCCCATGGCCATCAATTCACTTCTTTCACGTTCCAACCCTCTCAAGATTTTCCGAGACAGTTTTCATCCGAGGCCGAATTTCGGGGTCTGCCTCGGTGCACGCAAGGGCGACATGAAACACTGCGAGCACCTCCTTCTTGGCATGAACTTCTTGGAGCAACACAGGGTCTACCATATCCGACAGCGGCTTTTCTTCTTCGAAGCCCTTCCTCACCCACCTGACCAGGTCCGGGACTTCCAGGGAAGTTGAAGTGGTCGGAGAAAGCTCCGGGGACTTCCCGGTAAGCAGTTCGAGCAATACAACACCAAAAGAATAGACGTCCCATTTTTGGGTGGGTCTGCTGCCAGGGGCACGAGCCTCGGGGGCTTTGTAATTGTTTGCTCGCTCTGTTTGGACGGTCTTTAGATAAGGTAGAGCTCCGCCCATGAAGCCACCGGAGGAGGAGGGGTTGTCGCCGGTGATGCTGATTAATCTGTTAAGGCCGAAGTCAGAAATGTGAGATTGGAATTCATTGTCAATGAGGATGTTAGATGGTTTGATGTCGCCATGGACAAATTTTCTTGGACTGCACTCGTGGAGGTAGGCTAAACCCCGGGCTGCTCCCTTGCCAATTTTCAGCCTGGTTGACCATGAGAGGCTCGTAGAAGCCTGACCACTTCTCCCTATATAAGAATTAGAGAAGAAAATCATGAATTTGAGATTTGGAATATAATAGAGTTGTATCAAACTGAAGCTACAGAATACAAATGCAAATGCAGATAAATTAAGAAATTTGAGTCTAATTCTTTCTTCTTCTTCTTCTTCTTTTTTTTCTTTCAAAAGTCAAGTTTAGGTCTGGGCAATGTGGGACAAGGAAGTGAGACATGAGAACACAGTAGGAACTAGAAAGGGACCATACGGTCCCATCCATCTCTGAAAAAAGGCACTTTTAGTTTTAGCTAAACAAACAAAGCCCTCGATTATTTCCGCTTCAAAAGTTTCTCTTTTCTGAAGTAAAAGGGAATTAAAGAAAGTCACTTTGATCAATCTGTCAAAGATAATAAAAAAGCCATGCTTGAAACAGGTCCAAGTTTCCAACATGTAACCGACCTAAAAAACATTAGTCACATCCGAACTGCTATTTTAAAAGGATTAATTCAAATTAATTTGAACTCTTTAGAATCCTTTTAAAGCCCAACATCAATAAAGAAGTAATATGAGACTTCCCATCCATACCATCCATAAACATCTTTATAATATATTCTAGGCAATTCATGCTCTTAAAGTGAAACTAATTTCAAGAGGTGTCGCACAACAATGGGTAATAATTCATCTTTGTGTGTTGGAATTAATCAAATCGTATTGAGTCAAGTATTGAGTATGAAATTATATAAGTTAATAAAAATTCAACCCATTTAATTAAATGGGTTAAACTCCTCCGTCTTGTCAAAAAATTTCAAGATTAATGTTAGGAATCTAAAATTTTGGAGAGTTCACAGCAGCAGCATTGATTGAGATTTGAGCGTAATAAGAACTGGATCGGTGGCTTTCATTATTCGGACCCATCATGCTTTGAGTTTGAGTGAAGCTGTAAAGTTTTGGGGCCCAAGTCAAGTCTGCCACTCCATCGCATGTCCCAGCACTTTATCCACGTGGTCCAGAGCTTGCGACGCGGGACCAACCGCTCGTTCGATCTCACATACGGTAACAGGACGCGACATGATAAACGCTAAAATACGGGACCAAGTTACCAACCAATAATTCTACTTCTACACCACCGAAAGCACGAATGTGCGTGTCTTTATTTTGGTCGTGGAGTGAGTGTGCACATGAAAACTGAAAAGAATATCATTAACTTGGAGTCTTGGACGATCAAAATAAGAAGGCCCAACCAGAACTGGAGAGAGAGAGAGAGAGAGAGAGAGAGGAAAAGGAAATGACGAGTGAAGAGGCCCATCATTTGGTGTCCAATATCGTGAATGGTAGGCCGAGCTCACCATGCGTGTACGAAATCATCAATGTTAAACCACGTGGACCAATGGCGACAGAGTGCCTATGTCCTAAAATTAGCTAGTACAGGAGAGCCCACCTAATCTGCCCGGTCAAATGGACCCCACATTTTGGAAACAAGTAGTTGCCATTTCTGTTGACCTGCGTGAATTCTTTCAGATATCCTGTCATCCTGATTCCGCCTAAATCTAACGCCTAGCCAAACGAGTCCAAGCACCCTTCTCAGCACATACATTCTTGTTGGGCATAAAACGTTTTAAAGGGTTTTTAAGTTATACCTTAAAAGCTTTGATCTAATTACAGGTTGGACATAAACGTTGTAAGGTAAAAGTTAAGCCTGATTATCTTATCTTAAATAAACCATTTTAGGTTGATGTTTATAGTCAAACGTGGGTCGTACGTGACACGTGAAAGTCCAAGGCCACCAAATCCGGAAACTACAGGCCGGCAGGCTAGCAAAGAAAGCAAACAAGCAGACAAGAAAAAAAACAAGCGAACGGAACAAGCAAACAGAGGTCCAAAACGGCAACGGATTAAAATTTGGAAAGTAGCGACTGACTCACCGCGAAGAACAGAAGTGAGATTGCCATTGGAGATGAAATCACTGATGAGAAGCTTCTCGTCGGGAGCCCAATAGTAAGCTCTCAACCTTACGACATTGGGGTGCTTGACCCTCCCAATTGCCTGCACCTCCGCCACAAACTCCTTGTACCTCTGCTGATCTCCTCCCTCTCCCAACCTCCTCACAGCCACCGGGATCCCATTCCCTAGCACCACCTTGTACACTATCCCAAACCCACTCTTCCCCAACACGTACGCCGACGCCCTCAACAGCTCGTCCAGCTCGAACGTAAACCCTTTATCGATCGCCACCAGCTCTCCTCCTCCTTCCCCTCCTTTCTGTGCTTTCTCAGCTGGCTCCTCCAACTCAGACTCCTCATTTTTGAAGCCATTGGCGCACGCACAAAAAAAACAGAGATCGCTTTTCTGGGTTCCTCCCAGCTTGGTTTTCCCAGTGCAGCTACAGCCATTTGAATTGTCTTTCCTTTTCCAGTATATGTAAACAATCACCAGCCCAGCTAATGCAACCCCAGCTGCGTCCGCTACTGAGATCAGTATAATCAAACCGGGACTTAGACCTTTTCTTGTATTGTTCTCAGCGCTGGGAGCCGAATTCGGACTCTGCGATGACCCTTGCTCAGAATTTCGGCACGTTTTTTGTAGAGGAAACCCACATAGCAGAGGGTTGTTCAGGAACGCGGTGGGTCCCTGGTTCGTAAACGACCCCGTTTGAGGTATCTCGCCACTTAGGTTATTGTTTTTGAGATCGAAACTCAGTGTAACCGGTAAGTTCCCAAGCGATTTCGGGATTTGACCCGATAAATGGTTGAACGAGAGGTTGAGCGTGCCGGAGAGAGAGCCAAGCTCGCTGATATCCTCCGGGATCGATCCATTAAGATCGTTAGCCGAGAGGTCAAGTTGGAGAAGGTTTTCCAGTGCCGTCCAAATTCCCGCCGGAATTTTGCCGGAAAACTTGTTTCTCGCGAGAATCAGCCGCTGCAACTGCTTACAATTCTTTAGGGCTTTCGGGATCGGTCCCGAGAAGGAATTGTTAGAGAGATCGAGGTTTTGGAGCCTTGGAAGGTTGCAGATCGAGGGAGGGATCGAACCGGAGAGGTTGTTACCGTAGAGGAAGATGCTGTGCAATGAGGTCGCGTTGAAGAGCTGCGAAGGAATAGAACCGTAGAAGTTGTTGCTGTGGAGGTTGAGTCGCCGGAGATACACCAGAGTCCCGAGCTCAGAGGGAATGTACCCCCGGAGATTCCTGCCGGCGATGGCGATCCCGACGACGCGGGGGTCGGAGAGCCCAGTAATATTCATGCACGAAATGCCGCTCCAACCGCACGGCGTGGTGTCATTCTCGTTCCAGTTGGAGAAAGCCAAGCCAACGTCCGACATTTGATCTACGGCCGATTTCAGAGACAGCAACGACAGGCCGTCTGGGGTGAGCGAGTGTGTGAGTTTTGTACATATCCCAAGATAAACGACGACGTAGAAGAAGAAGATAGTGGTTGAGAAGGGAAGCCAGTTTTTCATTACTGCTGCTTTGCTTGCAGAGAGAGAGAGAGAGAGAGAGAGAGAATGGGAGGTAAAGGAAGCGATTGGTACAGTGAAGAACCGGCAATGGGGATTGGTTTGGTTGGGGTGGGAGGAAGGTATTTATGAGAAAGAGACTTGGGAACGACGAGATTTTGATTGATGGGGGCCACCTCCCGCCAAAAACCCCCAAAAAAAAAAAAAAAGAAAAAAAGAAAAAGGATGAGAGGAGTTGGACTTGCTGACGGAAGAGGGGAAGTAGTAGAAGAAAAGCAATTGCAGTTCTTAGTGGTGACTTTTATTGCGTGTTTGTTTGCTTGTATTATTGTCTTAAGCCATGATGATTGACGGCGATGTAATGTATCCTAAGCTATCGAATTTTTGTTGTATCATGAGACACTGGAATTTCTTGCAATGGACTGTCCATCCAAATAAGTACTTGAGTAGACTGTTCTTTTATTTGAATAAATAAACTTTATAATAACGTTTTACAATTCTTTCAATCATAAAACTGTACAAAATTTCAATCAAAATAAGTTTGAAGTTGTCCGAGCACAAATATGCTCCATCAAATTTCTTTATTTTGTAAGAGTCGAGCAAATTGTAATTCAACATCTAAACAAGGCGACGAGTTTAACATTGTAATTTTCCTCAAGACTTCTCAACGGATATGTAACTTGCTTGAACAGTCACCACTCATTACAAGTAAAATCGTATTGGCAAGTCTTGTATGGATATGAGTAGGTGTATGGTCGTACATGGAAGTAATGAAAAAGAAACCATGATGTCCCCCATAAAGAAATGCCAAAATATATCAAGTGAATCATAACAAAGACCAACCTTCAATTGTTAGGTACAGGACTTGACATCGAGTTTCATAATCATCCATTACCAAATTGAGAGAGTTAAAACTATTATTATTACAACACCAGCAATTAAACTGTGGAAAAAAACTATACTTGTCTTGGGAACTGGCATTGTTTAGACATTCCAGCAGCAAATTTAAGGTACAGGAATATTTTCCTTCTATTTAAAAATGGTACTAGGACTAGGAGTAGGGACTGTTAGGTGTTGGGTCTAGACACAGAGGGAAATATCATTTGTTATGACCACAAGCGGCAGCATATCCTTCAGTGGAAGGAATGTGATATAGTCATAATAAACACTTAACAAAGATTCAATTTTTCTTCTATTTTAGATTAAATTTATAGTTTAAAGCACTCTCACTCCTTCACTAACAATTTATTTATTTTTTAATAGTTGACATTTAAAAGAAAAAATTGGATCTTTGTTAAGCGTATATTGTGCTTTTAACATTTCTCTTAGTGAAATCAAATTATACATATTTTAGGGCAATGCCTTCCTTGTCAAAGCTCCATCATATGGGGGAAAACCTATGTCTTGTTCTCACTGGGTTATCTTGTTCTAATGACTTAAACAAGGATAACCATCGAGGAAGGTTGTTAAGTGGACTCGAACAATGTTATATTAATACTAGGCATGAGTTCGACTCTTACAACGAGAATTTTTATGTTTGATTAGTGTAAACAATCTTGGGTTTTACTATTGTTCGAACAAAGAACCTATAGTTTTTACCGTTTAAGCTCCTCTTATAATTGGTTCTTAGCGTATAGGTATTACTATAATCACATTCAAGTAGAATAGTCACTTTAATCATCCCCTTGCCTCCCCTTGCCTTTTTTGAAAAAGACTTCAATAAAGATAGAGAGTCTTCAACATAAAAAGACTCCAAACAAATTTTAAACAGTTTACTCTCTGCTCAAACAGATACGTCCCATAAAAACTCATTCATAGTTTATGTCCAAGAAGTATAATGATATGGTCAATAAAAGTCAGGATCCAATGAATAAAGCATGGATGAACGAAGGCGCAGGGAATTGGGAGTTAGAGCAATCCCTTTCACCCAACTAACACCACTTTCTCTGGGACAATTTGTTTGACACTTCTGTTTCACATTTTAATGCCCCTCTGGTTCTGTCTAAAGCTCCAGCTCTCTTCTATGATTATGCTACAGCCGATATAAGTAATTATTTTATTGTTGAGTGGAACTCTGCTTGATGATTATATCTCAATCATGAAAACATGCTTAGAAGCTAACAAAGCGAGTAGAGAGAGAGAGAGAGAGAGAGGGCATGTCCTTTCCAGCTTGTACTATAGTTCTTGTTTCTGAGTATTTAATATTTTGGAATAGATTTATTAATTTAATTATATGTGGAAAGAGTAGCAACTAGCACGTGATGTAGGAGAGTAGCATGTGACGTTATGACTTCATTTTGTTTAGAAGGACTAAATTTTTCTTTAAATTCAGTTCAAATCATTTTTAAAATTTAGTTTAATAGACAGCATTTTTAAAAAAATAAAAAAAATAAAAAAATCCTCCAACTTAATTTAAACAAAAATTGTCATCCCTATTAAAATATTAGAAGGGTGATGTATCTCATGTAACTAGTATTAATATACATTTTTTAATGAGTAATGCTAAATGCTATATATTTATCTTACAATTATCCACCAATATTGACGTAGCGTTTCAAATTAACCATTTAATTTGTTTTTTTTTATATTTAGTAAAGATTAATCTAAATGTTAATCAAGAGTGCCACATCATCAATTGATTGGATAATGTTAGATAAAATTATAGCTTTATATATATATAAAACAAGATCAGCTCAAATTTGACCCGCTTTTATTTTAGGTTTAGTTTAGAATAAAACTCAAATCAGTTCTTTAATTTGTTAAAGAACGTAATGATCACTTTGGTTTTTTTTTTTTCTTTCTTTCTTCTAACAAATCATAAATGTTCTTTTGGAAGCAATATTCCCATTTCCCACAAAAGGGTAGAAAAGAGTCGGGAAGAGAAAAGAATCCTTTGCTTTGTACTTAAGGGATCTTGTTGATGTGCAGAATTTTTCAATTTGATCATGAAACCATGGGTCCCAGGGAGAATATTTTACGTAATAACTCTTTGTAACAATTCACATTTTATTAGTAGTAAATGCGGCCATATGGACTACTACATCAGTTTAAAAGACTGAATCAATTTGTAATAACTTATAATAAAAACTAGACCACTCTACTATTAGTATTTAGTAGCGTCTCCCCTTAGAAGTTAAAAACACACTTCAAACATGGACCCCTTCTCTCCCCACTATGCTCTCTTCCTATATTTTCCATTTTGTTGGCCCTGGGTTTTTAATAAGTTTTCCTTCAAATTGAGATCGAAAATTTTTCTTAAACATAGTTTGTAAAAATGTCATATATCAAGCGCGCGCACACATATATATTTTAATTATAAGAACAAAGTTGAAAAAAAAAATTATAAAAAAATCATGTATTTCTTGCACGTTATTCAAAAATTATGTATTTTTCACATAAAAAGTGATGTCTCATTTTTATAGAATAGATTGAAAGAATTTTCTCAAACCCAATTTGAAGGAAAATTTTTTCCCTTGGGTTCTTATGTTCTCGAAAATATATTGGTGTTGCCCAATGTGCCTACAGAGCAGAGCAATATTGAGTGAATAATTTTTTACCTCATGTCTTCTAAACATTATGCATTTTTTGGGATATTCGCATCTTCATCATGGGTTTTCACTCACCATAAAAAGTAAATTTCACTTCTCATTTTTACATCTATTAGACTATTACGAATCACGATGAAGTCTACCACTGAGAATAATTAAACTAAAAGCTAAATTCCACTCCTCATTTTCTTATCTATTTCCATGAGCACAAAGAATAATTAAAATCATTCAGAGAGATTAAAACCTAACATAATTAAGTAGAGTTTGGTTAAAACTTTTGAACATCAGCAACAACAAACTGCTCATTGAAAGTACACAACTACGAATGGTAGTGCTCTCATAACGTCGACTTAAAGACTAGTCTATGCATGAATTGTTTCAAAGCACCAATCACCAATACATGTACTCGAAGAATTTTCTGCCCTGTAAGCATGTCTTGGAATTCAACTCGTAAGGGTAGAAAACATGGTCCAAGTTCAGCAAGAAACCTATGCCCCAGCTACTTCAACCATTTCCTGTTCCACTGTACTTGGTGTAACTGGATAGTATTTGTAATGAAGTTCACCAACATCATCACCAGAGAGTTTCTTCCATCCATCGGGTCCCACGTAATAAACTGACAAGAATCACAAGTTTAAATCATATCAAAATCATTAACATCTGGGGTGAGTGAGAGAGAGAGAGGGAGAGAGAAAGAGAAAGTACCGCTAGCAACTCCACCACTGGCTCCGTCACGGAATGTGGCATGATAAATAGACCTTCTAGCCAACTCTGCAGCTTCTTCAATTGACATATCATACCGGTACCTGTTTTAAGTGCACGCATAAACAACAGAAAATTACATATAAGAATACATTAAACTCAAAATAAATCTTGCCTAATGAAAAATAATGGAGCAGAAGTAGAAAACAGGCAATTATTTTGTCAAAGAGAATAGAATAGCAGGGTTCATTTAACTTAAAAGGGGCATGGAATGAAGAAAAAATAAAAGATAAGGCAGCATGCTCCTAGGGAAGGAAGTCAATACAGTTTTAGAAATTGACAAGCTTGAGTAAACAACATGAACAAGGCCTGTTTGGCCAAGTTCCAAGAAAAGTGGCATCTGTTATGTACTGCAACGTTCTCAGGCATCCTGTACATTCCTAGGAAACCAATTTAAGTAGAGTAATGCTACAAATACTCTCACTTCCTTACACCCATTGGTGGCTTTTAAAACCACCATTAAATTTGGGATAAATCTTTTTTAGATTTTAATTCAAGGGTGATTTGAAAAGCCACCCATGGGTGTGAAGAAGTGTGAGGAAGTGGGAGTATCTGTAGTATTACTCATTTAAGCAAGCTCTGTAGATTGATCAAGTGCAAAATTGCTAAAGACAGAGTTATTTGGTTACGAAGGTTAATGAGATTCGATCAATGGAATTGAATAAGTTCCCAGAAATATGTCACATATAGGTTCTTTTGCATTATTCGCCTGCTTCTTGTGCTTTTCTTTTTCTATTTGTTATATATTTTAGATTATTGTTCTTATATCAAGGAAGATACTACTACCTATTTTTCAATTTCACCATAATACAACATTATTGCTTCCTTCAACAAATTTCAAGCTGATTTCCACAAACGATTGGTCAATCAACAGTAGGACACTAGACAATGTAGAAATTATTTGGGCACGGGCACATACCCATTATCCAGCACACCATAAGCATAGGGTGAACCAGATCCAACTGAAAATCGTGTTCCCTTCAGCCTTCCTCCTTCACTGTCCACATAGTATAGCCCAGGACCCTACAACCCACAAAGGAAAAACATTTACAAGTCTGATTAAATAAAAAATGTAATAACATGACACGAGACATTCAAATATTTATACCGTTTCATCCCATCCCGCAATCATGGTCCCAACAGACAGACCCATTCCACGGTAAGAGTAAAGAATGTTTGCCAGCAGCTTTGAGGCCCCTGTAACGGAAATTCTACGCTTGTTTGCCAATTCATGCAGTCGGCACTAAATAACGTCAAACAAGTGTGTTAACAAGTGATGTAAGAAGTTACAAACATATCATTGGGTTTTACAGGTTCAATATAATTTTACTAAAAACAGGGCAAGCGACTGTTAAATTCACAACAGGGCATGCCCAGGAGCTCAAACTATTTTCTATGGCTAGGCAACAGTCTCTGCATTAGGCCGGCCATTGATTAAATATTTAAGAAACATGACTATCACACTTTACAAATACAGTCCCTTTGGATGTGACTATTTAACAAATAATATACTTTTCCTAAGTGGAATTGGAAAGGATCATTATCATTTCTAGTTCTTCCATTATCCATGTTCTAAAAAGAACTAAGGAACAAGTCTCACGATGAAAGATGTAGGTAAAAAAAAAGTCAAGATAACCCAACATATACAGACCACCACCACTACACCACTTTCTAGCTGGAAAACCAACCACAGTCTCAGCCAGTGAATGAATATTAAAATCTTTTATGGTCTAAATAAAACTTCACTCGCTAAAAAAATTGTCTAACATGTTGGTCTTTTACTGACAACATCAGCACCACAAAGTAGACAACAGAGCTAATGATACTAACCTATCAAAAAAGATATACAATCACCCACCTCTTACTTAATTGTAGCCAACATGCCTGAAAATATATATTATAAATCTATAAATCCAACATAAATGCATTACCTTAATGCCCAGATTTCTGTGCCAAAACTGACAATCAGCAGCTCCTCCAGCCATAGTACCAAGCATGTAAGGATTGATTTCAATGATTTTCTTCACAGACTGGGATGCTGATAAGATTTAGGAAGGAAAGAGTAAATACAATATACTTTTTCATACTGAAAAGACAACACAAACGAACATTGTGGTTAATGTTACTTGCAACATAAATTGGTTAACCGTGTGGGACAGGAATAGGTACAGGCTATGCCGCTAAAACTACCAAATGAAATGTTTAAGGCCAAGCCAAGTGTCACCAAGTTTGTGAGTGCATCTGTGCATACATAAGCATGATCACCAACAAGTCCAGTTTTATAAAGTGAAACTGTATATATACAAAATCAGTAAACAGAACCTATAATTATTTTCAAGTTAAGACACTTTTGATTAGAAAAAAGAAAAAAGAAAAAAAGAAATGCAAGTTGGAGAAAGAAAGAACACAAATAACATACATATATAGCCTCCCATGCTAGCTCGAGAATCAGCAGCGACCATGACACCTTCCTTGAATATGAAGGCAAGTGTGGTTGTTCCCTTTGCTGGCTTCACCATCTGTATGGCTTCTTTCTGAAAGCCATCAAACTGAAATAGAGCCAGGGAAAAGAAAAGGTCAAATATTATTCAGCATATACAACTTCTAGTTTCTCTCATGCAAATCAGAAGAAAAAAAAAGAACACAAGAAAGAAAAAATTAAAATAAAAAATAAAATTAAAAAAAAAAAAGGAAAGAAAAGAATATGGCAAACAACCATTATCACTCACGTTGGTTGTATTAGGAACCTCAAAGAATGGAGCAGCTGAAAACCCATCAAGAAGCTCATTGCTCAACCCAAAGAACAGTGCAGTCGATTCAAGACCACTAGTATCAAGCTTCATGTTTATAAACTGTGACAAGGATTCCAGTTTGAATCCAACAATCAGTCCATGTAAAAACTAATCTAACGTTGAAATTGAACAAATAATGATGGGAATCAGGATTAAATTTAATACCACCAGATCTATTGCGCTATACACATACAAAGAGAAATCACAATACACAAAAAACCAGAGCTTGAGCTAGTTCCACAGCAAGCCCTAAATTCAATTAATAAAAAAATTTCCCTAATCCAGACAATCAATTTTTCCTGAAAATGGTGTAAAAAATCACATTATCTAAAGCAAAAGGACGTAGCGTACTCAGTTGAATAAATAATTTAATTTTCACAATCCCACAAATTCGCTTATAATTTAAAAAACAAAGCCAAAGGTTTGGGAAGTGATTTTCTTTCTTGTATTTCCTCAACAACCAAAGAGAATCTAGACTGTATAACCGCAAGAAAGAAAGATGAATGACGGTAATTCATAAACCCTAGGAGCAAAATCCGATCCTAAACCGCGCTATGTTCACAGAGTTACCCAGAAACTTTAAAGCATTGGGATGAGAGATCACTGTAAAATTACCTTTGCGATCGAAGACGAGGCAGAGGGATCAAGTGTGAGACCGCAGAGGATTAAATGGAGCGAATGCTTCGGAGCGAACTGTTAGATGTCAAAAGTAATATGATGTGGTTTCTTGTTCTTCAGGTTAGTGTGACGGCCGGGTCAATGTGGGCCGGGCTTGATGTTTTTATTCAGGCCCAGGATGAAGGGCACTGAAAGAGGCTTGGAAAGCATTTTTAGGCCTTTTAAGCATTAAACAGCCCAAGCTTATTGCTGTTGATGATTTTAGTCACGGCAGGCAGTGCTCAGAATTCTATAGACGTTTGTATAAGCAACACTAATGAAAAAAACACACTAATGATATTTTTTTTGTTCACTTAATTTTTACGTGGTTTTAAAAAATTATTATCTAATCAAAATTTAATAATAATTTGTTATAAATTTAATATTAATTTTAAAAGTCATGTCAACTTTATGAGAATAAAAATATGATCCACTATCATTATGCTGGATTATATAGCTCAAATATGCCTTTACTGGACGGAAAAGAAATTGTAGTTTGAACTCTCCATCCAAAAAAGTATAGGGTTTTTAAATGTCAAAAAATAATATTTTACTCTAATTATGCAACAAATAGTTTATATTATATAGTTCAAATTGTAAGGTAGGGCGAAAATCATCATGTTAAATTTAAATATAAGTAGAAAACATCCAATAAGAATTGTGTTAAGTTAAAATGATTCTCTCTAATTCACTTGAAAATGGAGAATGCAAAAGAAGATTTTGAACTGGCAAATTCAACAACGAGTCACCTACAAGATAAAGAAAAAACTAATAGAGTGGCATTGCTTGGACGCTCACGATTCTCCTTCCCCATTATCCATTCTCCGCTTTGATTTTTTTGATTTTTTTATTTTTTAATTGAGGGGAAGAGGGTTTGTCAACTTGGTCTGCTTTTGCATGAAGATCCGATCCGTATCCCCCTTCCACTTCGAATTAAAAAATAAATAAAATAGGGGAGGAGGGAGGGTTGGTGTGCTTTTGCAAGAAGATCCGTATCCCACTATCCCTAATAAAAGTTGGGCCCTTTTATTTGGTAGAACCTTTGTTGATGCCATTTGCCTATGAAGCAGGAAGTAGGAACCACAAAACAAAACCTTTTGTCGACAGTCGACGTGATAAATAAGTCCCACCAAAAATTTGTTATTGCTGCTGGCTATGGGGTTCGAACCCATGCGCACTTATGTGCAGAAGATCTTAAGTCTTCCCCCTTAACCTCTCGGGCAAACCAGCTACTTCAATACGCTGCTCCAAAATACATATATACGTAAATAATATTTATTTATTTATTATTTTTTTTCCATTCTGGGATCGTTCTGGCAGATCACATCAACAAAGGTTTCCTCATCAAAAACAGCCGCGTATATTAGGGGGATACAGCCCATCAGACTCTTTTCCAGTCAAATCATAGCATCCACTCTTAATTATATGTTTTCATGCAAAGAACGTGGACGCTACCAACACTTGATGATCACATGCAATCCATGACCCCAGCACTCCAACTATACTTATGTACTATGTCTATGTCGATGTGGATGTGGTCCTCCTTTCCGCTTCTGTTTTTAAATACCCAATCATAATAAACGGGTTCGGCTTGCATACTATAGTTAAAATTATAATATATATACTGTTAAAAAATTAAATGGTGATAATTTCATTAAAGTAATTGAATTGTTCAAATATGTCATAATAAATATTAATTTTCTCTTTCATATATCACTTCATCTATTTATTGATATTTATTATGATAGATTTTCACCCTTTAAAAACTCTTCAATTATTACAATAAAATTTTCACCATTCAATTTATAACTGTATTAAACTATAACATACAAGTTAAATCTATAACAATAAATTTATCCCTGATAAATATTTTAGTGTGATTAATTAATTATCAAGCTGTAAATATCTCACGCGATGGAGATGAATTATTTCATAAATTTAATTTTTAAATTAAATTTTACATATAATGAATAGTTGTTCAGACATGCAGGTCACATTTATTTAGATGTACTGAAATTGAATGATTCCTTTGAGATTTAAGGGACAACGACCTGTTTATCTTTTTTGTTTGGCAAATGCATGTAGTAATCTTGGACGTACATATATGATCAACAATATTTAGAGAAAGCCTAACGACCACTTATTTCAAAACAAAAGCGAACGTGGTCAACGCAGGACTAGTTTAGGTTGGACCCCATATCTAATGATGCCCACGCTAGAAATTTAATTTAGGTATGGCTGTCATGAAAGCTATTTGTGATGATGATTTACATGCCTTCCTAACATTCTTAAAGCTACGAAATTAGGACATTTTTTAATTCATTTGAATTGAATAATATTTAGCTAATTATAAATTTATAATAAAGGATTTTTTTATCCAATCAAAAAGTTAAAAAAAAAAAATCATACGTACATTATAACTAACTGAATATTATTCAATTCAAATGAATTGATGAAGATCTATAGCATAAGAGCATTTAACAGTAAAAGCTCACCATTAAATCTTTACATTTAATAGACGGAGAAAAATACAAGGTANGTCACATTTATTTAGATGTACTGAAATTGAATGATTCCTTTGAGATTTAAGGGACAACGACCTGTTTATCTTTTTTGTTTGGCAAATGCATGTAGTAATCTTGGACGTACATATATGATCAACAATATTTAGAGAAAGCCTAACGACCACTTATTTCAAAACAAAAGCGAACGTGGTCAACGCAGGACTAGTTTAGGTTGGACCCCATCTCTAATGATGCCCACGCTAGAAATTTAATTTATGTATGGCTGTCATGAAAGCTATTTGTGATGATGATTTACATGCCTTCCTAACATTCTTAAAGCTACGAAATTAGGACATTTTTCAATTCATTTGAATTGAATAATATTTAGTTAATTATAAATTTATAATGGAGGATTATTTTTATCCAATCAAAAAGTTTGAAAAAAAAAAAATCATACGTACATTATAACTAACTGAATATTATTCGATTCAAATGAATTGATGAAGATCTATAGCATAAGAGCAATTAACAGTAAAAGCTCACCATTGAATCTTTACATTTAATAGATGGAGAAAAATACAATGTAATGGGAGTGAACTAAAACTGTAACAGATTTGATTGATGTAAAAAAAAAAAAAAAAAGTAAAAATGTTTTGTATGAAAAAGTAAAAAAAAAAAATGTAGTTATTTTTTTTATTTGAATAGTAATAAAATGTTATTAATATGATTAAAAAAATAAAAATATTAGAATTAATTTTAAAATTAATTTTTTAAATTTTTGGATCCAGTCCAATCCGATCTTTTTGCAAACATAGCCATATATATGGAATTTTTACAACTGTTTATTCGGTTAATATATATATATGTACTGCCAATTTTTCACCCCCCAGAGTTACCGGAAGTGATGATCATTGGACATATATCAATGAGTAAAATCATGAATGAGACTGAAGAAAAAGTTAATGGAATCGTCAGCCTTGAAAGACACCCATTATGCAAAGGTCATAATTGTGCCAACCTTCATCTCCAGCATAACTTTTTTTTTTTTAATTCAAATTAATGGGTCTGCCTAGTTAACGTTGTTGGCCTTGATAATTTTGTCTGTTACCGTGTTTTGGAATTTTTTTTTTTTGGCAGAAATTTCTTCCAAATCGGTTTGGAGGAAATTTTGTCTAATCCACATAAAATGGTATCAAGTATCTAAATATTTAATTTACACATTAAATATTAGATGGTCATTAATAGCATATTACTAACTAAGGTTAGGTTTTTTTTTTTTTTTTTGGTTAAATGTTAGACTAATTTTTACCAATGTTAAAAACTAACCTTAAAAAGAGAATATCTAATGGCATATTTTATTAAAAACCCAAAAAAATCACATCTAAGCATATTTTATTAGGAGGGGACAAAAAAAAAAAAATCTAAAAAACCCACGTCCAAAAAAACAAATATTTGTAATGAAAGTAAGTGCATATATATATATAAGTTGCATTCTAAGGAACCACACGTGACAAATTGAAAGGACTAAGTGAAATAATTTTAGTGGGCTGTAAGAAGTCAACATCTATTAAAATTAAAAGCGATGAGAAAACAAGAAAAATCGAAGTGTAAAAAAAAACAACATTAGANAAAAAAAAAAAAAAAAAAAGTTAACCTAACCTTAGTTAGTAATATGCTATTAATGACCATCTAATATTTAATGTGCATATTAAATGTTTAGATACTTAACAACATTTTATGTAGGGGTGGGCAAATTAACCGTTACCGATATTAACCGAACCGATATAACCGTTACCGTTAGTTATCGGTCGGTAATCGGTTAAAAAATTTATACCGGTAATCTTATCGGTTGGTAATCGGTCGGTTAAAATTTTATTATCGGTTAATCGATATGACCGATAAGTATTTTTAATTTTTAATTTTTAATTTTTTAATTTTATACTTTTTACTCTTTTGATTTTTATTTTGTAATATAAAAAAGATATAGTGGATCAATATAAAAAAGATTCAATAAGCTAGTTTAGCCATATATATATTTAGGCTCCAAAAAGGGCCAAAACAACTAATTTTTAATAAGTTATTTTAGGCTTTAACCCAACAAAAAGTATTTGAGCTCTCTAAATAACTAATTTTTGGCCAAATTAACAACTAGTAAAAAGCTCAATAAAAAGTTAACAAAAACCAGTTTAACAGGGCCGGTTTAACCGATTAACCGATATGACTGATTAACCGATTAACCGATAGCTTATCGGTCGGTAATCGGTCAAGAATCGGTTAACCGATAGCTTATCGGTCAATAACCGATAATCCTATTAACCGGACCGATATAACTGATACCCAATCCTAATTTTATGTGGGTTAGATAAAATTTCCTCCCAATCGATTTGGAGAAAATTTCTGTCTTTTTTTTTTTCATTAGTTTAAAAAAGTGAAATTTTTGTTTTTAAGTTTTGTAATTATTAATATTTTTATTTTGAGATTTTTTTTTTTAAAAAAAGGTGATAAAATGATAAGCACGGAGTCATATTTTGGATTTAATTAATGGGGAAAAAAGGGTTTGGTCAAAGGTCAAAGAAAGCTATGTCCTTTAATTTTCCCGTTATGGAGGTGGAAAATATGGATTTGCATTGCATGATCCAAAATCTGATTTGGACTCTCAGTGACGTGACGCTTTTGTTTCTAGTAGTGCTCCCTGGGACCCATACCCGATACCGCGGGTTTTAGTCTTTGATTCTCTTGGCCCACACCATTACTGTTAGTCTGTTACTGCCCGATCACATCTAAAATACCGATCCATCCCCGCGCTTCTTCCAAAATCCCAACCATATCGGCGTAAATGTCTTAGCTTTTATTGAGGGATAAAAGTTTTTTTTTTTAATTTAAACAAAATTTGAGTTGAAATAATTTTTTAAAAATACATTTTTAATAGAGTATGTGATCTCTATTACTTCTTATATACATGTATTTTAAAAAATGTATATAAAAATTCGAGGTTATCACACAATCACGAGTAATAATAGATCAAAATTAAATAATAATCATTTCAAATTTAATTACGAATTTAAAAGTCACGTTACATTTGGGATGATTCTAAGAAAATTATAGTTTTTCTTATATCATTACTCCACAATCACATCTAAAAAAAATCTTCTCTGCCCACACGCTTCTTCCATAATTCCAACTACTTAGCGCAATGTTAAACTTTTCTATGCGTCTATATTCTTATTCATTTTCCTGTATCTTTAATTATAACATAATGCCATCAGGGCCACTACTCATCACCAAACCCCCACTCACCTTTGAGTTCTCTTAACACTGGAGTCTGCAAAATTAACCAAGACGGTAAATTCGATGATTCTATCAATAGGTATTTTGTTTATGAGAAATTTTGTCAATAGAAAATAAATTGTTTGATGTGAATGGTTATATTATTTTTTTAGTATTTCAAATTGAGAATGGTTATATTATTTTTTTTAGTATTTCAAATTGAGATACTGTTTTTTATTGTAGCGTGTAAAACACCCAATTTATACCACAATTTGATTGAAGTACTTATCATCAGACAAGAAAACACACAAAAACAAATTTGACATTTATGTCAGGTTATGATATTTTTGTTTACAAATAACAAAAAGTACCCCCAAAATAGTAACAAACCTAACCATATTTTTACCACCCAATTACCCCGTCTAGAATGTGGATTTGTCCCTACGCTTCCTCATAAATCCAAACCATATTAGCGCAATGTCAAACTTTTCCTAACCTTTAAAGACAAAGTTTGGTATTAAGTGTCTCATTGAATTCTGTGAGGAACATGCTTAAACTGATCGGCATCAAAGTGAGTAAATAGATAGATAGTTTCCTTAAAGGTAACGTCCACAATTAGTCAATATTAATAAAATCCAAAATGAATTGGGATATAATCATGCTATTGTTTTGGGGAAATACTAAGTGTTTTTTTTTGTAGTGTTCTTCTGACATTTTCTTAACTATCACGTGACTTTTAAAATCACTATTAAATTTGAGATTATTATTATTGACTTTTAATCTATTGATAATTTTAAAAGTCATATCACAGTTGAAATGACACAAATAAAACACTAGAATAACATATAACATTTCTCATTATTTTGTGTACAAACCAACTGAAAAAGTCATGACTAGTGTATTAAGACAACATTGATGTATGTGAAAAATCATCGGGTCAGTGTCAATAAAATTATCTGCCCTAAACCTCAGATTTTAGAGCGATAAAATGATATGATGCTAAGGATTTTGTATTGTATGATTTTATATCAAATTTAGCCCTTAACACACACATATATATATAAAATATATTGTAAGTGATTCAAAGGTTGTATATGGGTGGTTAATTCATAATTGAGCCACCGTGACGCAGCCACTACAGTATACATTAATTAAAATAAAGTAGCAGCAGCGTGAAGGTGGGTATATTAGCCGACCACAAATATAATTTGAACAGAATCATATCATATGGTATCTAAAGGTAACGTGCCAAATGAAGTGGACTGTGGATGGAACATACTCTATCCAAAGGAAATGGCCCTTCTTCCTACACGGCTACACTCACACCTAATTAATTAAACCATTAGAACGTTTAGCAAATAAAGGCCACGTGTACCACTGCAAAGATGTTGACGTGTGCCTGTAGGCAGTGCCGTTTAATTGAACAATTAGATGAGATTTGACTGAGTTTCTAATTTTCTATAAGCTTTGTAATTTTGGAGGGAATTTTACAATTGAACTCTTTCCCGTCTGTTTTTTTTTTTTTCTGTTTTCAACCATAGCGGGGAAAACTACAGTGCTGATTCCGTGAGTTACGGATCTGGGCGGTGAGTTAACTGAGTTACTACAGGTCAGAAAAAGATCATGTTAAAAATGGGTGGTGAAAAATACAACCACGTGGACTTGAGTGAGCCCATATTTTTCTAATCAGACAGAATCGGGATTCCTGTTTCCGTACTCCTGCGTGGAGACATCCGCTGCCAATTTAATCATGTTAATTCAGGTTGACGAAGGTACCCTCATCATACTTTTGTAATTAATCAATTAATTATTATTATTATTTTAAGTGTTGTTTATCATTGATTCTGATAAAGCTTCGGATCACACAGAGTGAATCTAGATGATTAACAACTAATACCAGAATTTTTGCGAAAAAATAAATAGAGAAAATGAACAGCAATGAAATAAATATATTTTTAAAAAATTAATTTTTTTCTATATTTTTACTCTCACACTTTTTGTGAATTTTAAAATTAATATTTGATTAAAATTTGAGAACGAATAATCCCAAATACAATGATAAATGTAGCATTACTCATTTTAAAATGTGTGATATTAAGGGTGGTATAACTTTTACTGTATGATAATTGTAAATTGATGTTGCAATTTACAGTGTCAACTACAATATAATTAAATTTGTTTTTGAGTAGTGTGACAATGTTATATGAATTATCACATCGATTTATAAGTTTTCTTGGTATTTATAGTGTCAATTGGTAAATAATTAAATTTAATTAAGACTGTCAATAAACCATACCAAAGCGATAATAAAAATTATGGTACCAACTTTAAGAATACCACCAATTTATAAGTGAATCGGTGCTTAATGTATTATTTTTATATTGGGTGTGAGGAATGATGAATTTCAAGGCCACTGCTCAATGAGTATCTATATATTCCTAACTCCTAAGATGTCATGGTATTATTAGTAGGGACTAAAGCTAATTTTTTATTTTGTTTTGTACACAACAAGTACGTAATGCTATGACTTAACTTAAATATTCGGATTTAGTTATTTCTTTGTACTTAATATATGATTATGAAGTACTATGATGAAAGGTTGCTTTAATGATTTTTAATTATTTTATAACACTTTTTTTTTTAAAAAAAAATTTTAATGTAAAGCTATGTTTGTGTGACCTTAATTGAAGTTAGTTAAAGCCCGAGAAAAATTATTTTATCTAAAACATGTTTTCCTCTTTTAATTAAAATACTGGTTACTTGTAATTATGCGGCTAAGTCTAGTAAATGAATGCATATAAGATAAATACTTGTAACGAATTTTCAATAAGAGAACTATTCGATATTTAAGTTACTAAATAAAAAATTATCTTCCTATGTGGAGCGTCCATTAGTGGATTATGTCCTAACTAACTGTCGTACTGGATTCTATGCTTACTAGCGGAATATGGCCTTTAGCTAGATTATGTGTTAGATTTAATGCTGATTGGTGGGATATCACCTTGGTCAATTTTTTTTTCGCTTGGAATAATAGGGTTGTTGGATTGAAACTATTGAGTGATTGTTCTTTATACTACAGTCCCGAGGTCTTCTAAGCAGTCATTATGTTAACACGGTTGATTACTTAAATTTTTCTTTTAGTTGGCTTTCGTGGTCTAGTTGAGACTCACAATTTAAATTTTGCCTTTCAATCCAAATTATTGANTTATTTTTATATTGGGTGTGAGGAATGATGAATTTCAAGGCCACTGCTCAATGAGTATCTAAATATTCCTAACTCCTAAGATGTCATGGTATTATTAGTAGGGACTAAAGCTAATTTTTTTTGTTTTGTTTTGTACACAACAAGTACGTAATGCTATGACTTAACTTAAATATTCGGATTTAGTTATTTCTTTGTACTTAATATATGATTATGAAGTACTGTGATGAAAGGTTGCTTTAATGATTTTTAATTATTTTATAACACTTTTTTTTTTTTTTTTTTTTAATTTTAATGTAAAGATATGTTTGTGTGACCTTAATTGAAGTTAGTTAAAGCCCGAGAAAAATTAATTTATCTAAAACATGTTTTCCTCTTTTAATTAAAATAATGGTTACTTGTAATTATGCGGCTAAGTCTAGTAAATGAATGCATATAAGATAGATACCTGTACCGAATTTTCAATAAGAGAACTATTCGATATTTAAGTTACTAAATAAAAAATTATCTTCTTATGTGGAGCGTCCATTAGTGGATTATGTCCCAACTAACTGTCGTACTGGATTTTATGCTTACTAGCGGGATATGGCCTTTAGCCAGATTATGTGTTAGATTTAATGCTGATCGGTGGGATATCACCTTGGTCAATTTTTTTCGCTTGGAATAATAGGGTTGTTGGATTGAAACTATTGAGTGATGTTCTTTATACTACAGTCCCGACGTCTTCTAAGCAGTCATTATGTTAACACGGTTGATTACTTGAATTTTCCTTTTAGTTGGCTTTTGTGGTCTAGTTGAGACTCACAATTTAAATTTTGTCTTTCAACCCAAATTATTGACTCCTTAATTTGTCTCTCGACTTGAGTTGACAAAGTATGACTTGTTTGTTAAATCTCTTTCTCTCCCCTCACTACCATTCACTTTATTTTTTTTACATTTTTATATAAAAATGCTCTTTTTTATTTTTTTTTTGTTTCCCCTCATAAATTCACGTAGGCTACAATATCTAAAGAAAAAGTGTTTAACGAATATTCCGTGGTCAATCAACTGATCAACTTCAATGCATGACTCATGCATGCTAAATTTATAATTAAACTTGTAAACCTCTCAAATCCGTATCAATAGAGATAGAAGCAAGTGAAGGAGCCTTGACTTGACTTGCGAGATTATGGACTTTCTCCCAACTTTGTCAAAAATAATAATAATAATAATAATAAAGGATAAAACAAAAATAAAAAATCAATGAAGAAGGACAATTGCGTCAATAGATTACATTTATGACAGATCTGATAACCGACAAACGAGGAGGTCGGCAACTGTCGGCCGGTGACCGGGGAGACAAAAGCGGCGAAAAAATTCCCTCTTCCCAAATTTTTTTGTTTGTTTGTTATTATCTAATAAACAATTATTCAATTCCACCATTAAAAAAAAAAACCCCTCTCTCACTCACGGTTATTTCCCTTGAAGTAAACCCTTCAAATCTTTGAAAATCTATTTCCGATTTCCAATACTCCTTTCCATGTAAGCCCACTAGAATAACAGAAAGCCTAATCTCCCTCCCTCCTCACTCTCTCTCTCTCTCTCTAATCGGATCCTCTAAAACCTACCAACTGTAATGAGATGGAACTTCACAGATCATGGAAACCCTAATTTTCTGTTTGGTTCCCGGGATTCTTGTAAATGCTCTTGTATGAAGCCTCCTTGGCTTGATTCCGTTTTTTCTGGTGCGTTTTCGGTACCAATCCCTAGTTTCCCTCACTCAAATACTTAAGTCTGGTTCTGTTTCCGTTCTCTGGATTTTTGGAGTTTCGAGCTGTGATTTGTTTTGTGAAAATGTTTTTCTCTTCTATTTTAAATTTGTTTCCGTGTTTTCTTTTTCCTTTTTTTGGATGTAAATCACATTGCGTAGGCAATTCGCGTTTTTATGGTTAGGTAGTGCCTTTATTTGTCTAAGTGGTTCCTATAAATGTGGATTGCACTGTTTTTATCTGTATTTGGAATTTCTTAGCTGATGGTCATCTATCTCTGTGTCTCTTCCAAGCTAAAGATCTCTATTTAGGAAGTCATTTTCGAATTCCATTTACTTGGGCATCTTGAATCTTGGGTATTCGATCGAAATTCCAAATCAATTTATGTGTTTTTTATGTCATCATTCCTGTTTCAATTTATGTTTTTGTCTGTGAATTTTTCTTCATGAGTCTGGATTTGTGTTTGATGAAATGTCAAAATCAAATAGTTTTTTCTTTTTTCTCATCATTCCTCTTGTACTGTCTTGTCTGGATCAATTGCGTTTTATAGAATGCTATAAACAAATAATAGTTCACTGTGCTGACGACTTTTTCTTTTATTGGGTGTCTGTGTTTAAAGGCTCATTTTTTTATTTGTGCCAAAGCTCTGCTTGGTTGGTGAGAAAATGTTGGACTAGAGATTTTGTTTTCCACCATTCAATTGAGCCGAATTCAATAATCGGCTTAGTTACCTCAATTAATTATTATTTTTTTTTTCCGTAAAATGGGAGGCAAAATGTTCGATTTCGTTTTTCTTTTATTTTCGTTAGTTCAAAGCAACCAAACGGTGTAAGCGTTACATTCGTTGGTTTGCCATGTATATTGTTGATTCCAGCTTCTTTTATCAAAATAATTTTGTGTTTGGATTTTTTAGCATGCCTTTATGCAACAAAGTTTCTTTAGCTGTACCAGTTTGGACTTGTCACTGGTATCCTTCTTGAGCTAAGCAGAGAGATTCCTAAGCGTTTGCTGATTTTTTTTTTCTCTTTTCCTATCCAGATGAACTAAGCCTGTCTCTTGTTTTCCTAATTCAATAATGGACATTACGGAGGTTGAAGAAAACTTATTTGCAGCAAGTGATGCCAAGGTATCGGTGTAACGTTTGGATTGGATTTTTATGTACTGGTAGTTTGGATTTGGCGTTTTTGTGAAAAATGTTATTTAGTAATTTATTTGTTTGCTTGTTAAATTTTAACGCTGAAGATGCCATCTAATCTACATGGGACTGGTTAACTTATTTGTCTATTAATTCTAAATCTTTTTACGGATTTTCATTTGCATTTTGTTATATGGGCTTTTTTTTTTTTTGGAAATTATACTTTTGAGTGCTTCTACTATTTTTCTCTTGATTAATCTAGTTGGCAGTTGTTGATCATGGTGGTTTTTGAAGTTGGGTTCCAGATGAATTCATGGATAAGGCATGCTGGAATTCATTTCCTTTTGGTGGTGATAATTGTGTCCAACATACTGAGTTTCCTTTGTAAATAGAAAACTCTACTTGCCTAAACAAAATCTAAACAAAATCACTAGTGAGTTGAAATCATTATTGGTATATGAGCTTGGCGAGATTTTGGTCGTCTTCTTTTCAAATATAAGTTTGTTTTTCTCCCACAAGGCTTTCCTGATTTTGGGCTGTAGTTATATAGAATTATAGTATTTAGCAAAAACTGTTCAAAGTTCATACTTTACATGCAGGTCAATTACTTTGGATGATTAGCTCACAACATTTTTCCTTATGCAGCTACATGGAGAAATGTGCAAGACACTCTCTGCAATTTATTGCAAAGTAATATCAATATTCCCTTCCTTGGAAGCAGCACGGCCTAGGAGCAAATCTGGCATTCAGGGATTATGTTCATTGCATGTGGTGCTTGAGAAGGCGAAGAATATTCTTCAACATTGTTCAGAATGTAGTAAACTTTACTTGGTATGATTTCTTTATTGCATTGATATTTTATAGTGAGAATATGAATTGTAATATCATACCATGTGCTAGTAATAAACTATCCATTATGTGATCATTGGACTTTGCACTAATTTTTGTGAAGTTTTTCTTTTTGAGAGGGGGTGTCTCTTCAGGAATGTTTTACCATTGGAATTGTTCTTATCATGCAGGCTATAACTGGGGATTCTGTTCTTTTAAAGTTTGAGAAGGCAAGATGTGCACTTGTAGAGAGTCTCAGGCGTGTTGATGATATTGTTCCACAGTCAATTGGTTGTCAGGTAATTATTATTGAAGCTCTTAGTGTTTTCTTTGCCATTCATGCATAATGCCCCCTCTTCTACTTATTGAATGAGCTATAACTTGATTGAGTTAACTTGAAAAAATCTTTGCATTCCTTATGTTTTTCAAATCAGATAGATGAATCTATTTGCTGAGTTCTAACTGTCTGGGAAGCTTTGTTTATGTGTGTATGTCATAAGAAGAGTGGACAAAATTTCATTTCTTTTTGAGGAATACTTCAACCTGGACTTTCTGCAGAATTATGGCATAATATCCTAATAAAGAGGCAATGCTGTTACAAGAGTTCTCTTGTGTTCATGCTTGATGCTTTTTCCTTTATTCAGAATGGCTTTGGTTGTCTTGCTACATGCTTTTTTGTCCATTTTGGGTGATGTTGACATGCATTTTTATATGTGCGGCCACTTTGTCGCATTGGGTACCATGGCCCCCTCTACAATCTGAGCTCCAATCTTCCTGACCATTGTCCTAATGTATTGGTCAAAGTTGATGAGGTGACACGAGTTAACTAAATTTGAAGATGATAATATAACACTTTGACAGCCACTTGACTTTCAGTGAGTTTAAGCCTGGAATTTTGGTTTTCAGACCATCATTTAGGCCCCATGTGATGTGTTGCACGTCCATGGTGAGGGCCCCACTATAATTTCAATATAAAGAGAGCTCATAAGTGTTAATAGTAATAGTATTTCTTTTAATTTTTCTCCTTTTTAGCTAGTAAGGGGTTAACCTGTTTTTTCTCCCAGGACAGAGGGAAAGAAAAGAATGTAACCTTTAATATTTGATTTTTCTTCCATCGGTGGCTTGTGATAAGCTTGCTTAGTAAGGTAATTGGTAGTTGGAATGGATGGTGTATAGAATTTCAGAAATGAGAATTTTAAATTTTGATGTGGAACATTTTATAAGATTGTTTCAAATGGTTCAACATCGCTGACACGCTGGATGGTCCTCTAAAGGACACTGGTGCATCTTTATACTTCCTTGGTGGGTTGAGGCTTGATAGTATCGAGACTTAAATCTTTTCCCAAGGGGTCATGGGTTGAATATAAATTGGTCATTACTTTTTCATTTGAATTTGTATAAATGACTAGGTTATCCTTCTTGATGGTATTGTCTTGCTGTCTTTTGTTGCTTTTACTTTTGTCTATATCACTTTTTTGTACTTTTGACACGTTTTGTAACTTCAACTTCCTTTTAGATTCAGGAGATTGTGAGTGAGCTTGAGGAGACTGTTTTCTCACTCGATCCATTAGAGAAGCAAGTTGGCGATGAAATAATTGCATTGCTCCAGCAGGGGAAAAAATTCAACAACAGTAATGACAGTAATGAGCTTGAATGTTTTCACCAGGCTGCTACTAAACTTGGAATAACCTCTTCCAGAGCAGCTCTTACTGAGAGAAGAGCTCTCAAGAAACTCATAGAAAGAGCTCGTGCAGAGGAAGATAAGAGGAAGGAATCAATTGTGGCTTATCTTTTACACCTAATGAGAAAGTACTCCAAATTATTTAGAAGTGAGATCTGTGATGACAATGATTCACAGGGTTCAACACCTTGTTCTCCCACTGTTCTAGGTTCTCTTGAGGATGGTGGACATGGTGGCAATGGTCTAGCCTTTGAACGGCACCTGTCAAAACTTAATTCATTTAATTTCAAGCCAAACAATAGGAGATCAGGACAGATGCCGCCTGAAGAACTGAGGTGTCCAATATCTTTGCAGCTTATGCATGATCCAGTCATCATTTCGTCAGGGCAAACATATGAAAGGATCTGCATTGAGAAATGGTTCAGTGATGGGCATAACACCTGCCCAAAGACTCAACAGAACCTCTCTCATCTCTCGTTGACTCCTAATTACTGTGTTAAAGGTCTCATTGCTAGTTGGTGTGACCATAATGGAGTTTCTATTCCTGATGGCCCCCCAGAGTCTCTTGACCTCAACTATTGGAGGCTGGCATTGTCCGAGTCCGAGTCTGCAAAGTCGAGATCTGGGGATAGTGTTGGCTCTTGCAAGCTGAGGGGGGTTAAGGTTGTCCCTTTAGAGGAGAGTGGGATCATAGAAGAGGCTGAAGGAAATGAAACAGAAAGTTTGTCTCCTAAGCCAGAAGAATCTGAGCTTGGTGTATTGGACAGTTATCAGAATTTTCTGTTTGTCTTGGATGGGGGGGAAGATTTAAGGAAAAAGTGCAAAGTGGTGGAGCAAATAAGGTTGTTGCTGAAGGATGATGAGGAGGCTAGGATCTTTATGGGGGCCAATGGGTTCGTGGAAGCTCTTTTGCAATTTCTAGACTCAGCTGTGCATGAAGGGAATGCAATGGCTCAGGAAAGTGGAGCCATGGCTCTCTTCAACCTAGCTGTCAACAATAGCAGGTATTAAAACATTAAACATGGCAAGACAAAGTTTTCTTTTCGGGCATGCACAATATTTTCAGAATTCTGTCAAAATTTTAACCATGTGAGTTATGCGTCACAAATTTTGGTGATTATGGTCATACCACAAACAAACTATAATCTTGGTGATTTATTTTATTTTCAATTTCCTTTGAAATAATGCATGCTTTATTTATATTTAGAGTAAATCTAAAAACTCAACTGTTATACAACTCCTTTACAACTGGGTTGAAGTGGAGTGTCCATAAATCATCAGATTTATGGGCCTTTTTTAATAAAGGTTGATCCCATGATTTATGAACACTCCACATCAGTTTAGTTGTACAAGAGTTATATAAGAGTTTAATTTGTAGCATTATTTTTATGTATATAATATATATGTACATACATATATATGCGCACATGCATGTGTTTTTACACACACACACACATATATATACATATGTTTCTATGCATAAAGCATTCATCATATTCTACACACACACACACATATGTATAATATACATGTGTCTTTGCATAAAGCATTCATCATATTCTTAGCATGAAGAAAAATGAAATATCCATCTTGAATGGATTCCCCAAATGCATCATTCATGGAGAGAACATGTTTGTTGTTGAATTTTATTGTTTTAAAACTGCACAAAGATAGGTGGCTTAAAGTATTTGTCGAATCCTTTTAATAGTTAGAAGCTGGATGTCTATTTATTATAATTTGAAACCTTTATGTGGGTGTGGTCCGATAGCTTTGTGTAACATGTTACATTTTTTGGTTGTGTTTGCTTTTATTACAAGTTTTTGTTTTTAATAATTTTTTTTTACAAGTAATCAAAATTTATTAAAAGCAAAAGGGCGCTACCCAAACACACAAATTTGTTAACTATGAGGAGGATCTTCCAAAGTTTTAATGTGAGGCTATTTTCATATTCTGTACAGAAACAAGGAAATGATGTTAGCAGCGGGAGTAATTTCATTGTTGGAGAAGATGATCTCCAACCCCAAGTCCCATGGATCTGCCACTGCACTCTATCTGAATCTGTCCCTCCTTGAAGAAGCCAAGCCTATCATTGGCTCAAGTCAGGCAGTCCCTTTCTTAACCCGGGTCCTTCGAGCTAATCCTGAACCCCAGTGCAAGCTTGATGCCCTCCATGCCCTCTATAATCTCTCTACTCTCAACTCCAATATTCCAAACCTCCTTTCAGCCGGCGTCATCAAGGGCCTCCAACCCCTTCTTGCGGCCACTGATGATCGCATTTGGATGGAAAAAATCATAGCTGTCCTTATAAACCTGGCTTCAAGTCAATCAGGAAAGGATGAAATGATATCAACACCTGGCCTTATTAGTGGACTAGCAACAATGTTGGACATTGGTGAACTTATGGAGCAGGAGCAAGCAGCCTCGTGTCTCTTGATTTTGTGTCATGGAAATGAGAAATGCAGCCAAATGGTTCTACAAGAAGGGGTAATACCTTCATTGGTTTCGATCTCAGTGAATGGGACCTCAAGAGGAAAAGAGAAGGCTCAGAAACTTTTGATGCTGTTTCGGGAGCAGCGACAACGAGACCAACCACCTGCTGAGACGAAACAGCTGGCTGAAAGTAGCAATAAGTCCATGCCTACTGCAGAACCAAAGCCACCATGTAAATCAATGTCTAGAAGAAAAATGGGGAAAGCTTTTAGCTTCTTATGGAAAAGCAAGAGCTATTCGGTTTATCAATGTTAGGTTGTTAGCGTTGTAAATTTCTGTTGCATCATCTTTTTCATTTCTTCTGTCCTGTTCCCATGGGCATCACTTATTTTGTTTCATAGAGAAGAGATGTACAGGCCCCTGTAATTTATGAATTTTTTGTTTTTTCTCTTCTCGTTTTCCACTTTTGGGTAGGAATACGTGTATTATGTATGTCAATTTAAGCTTCAGATTCGCGGTTGAAAAGTCGTGTCTGGATATGAAGTTTCATTTGTAGGTTAAAATGTACGACTATCAGTGCCAATCAATTATACAGCAGAGGTTTCAATGCTTTATCAATTGCTGAGGGCTAATTGCTCAGGATAAAAGATTTTGCTTGTGCATCATGCTATTTTTGAAGGATGGAGTTCATGCACAATAGGGTTGTTCTAACTGCAGTGAAAGCTTGTTTGGACTCTACTTGTTTGAACAGGTATTCATGTACTTTGGAGCTCATGTGAGATTTTGCCTTGGCCGCACCTGCTGGGGCAGCTAGAGCAAATAGGGTTCAAGCAGTCTTTCGCATGAGGCCGCCTTATTGCACAGGCCAGATCTAAATCCGTTATCATTTTTGCTTTCATATTTAGTAAAGTTGCAACTTGATATTGTCGCAAGTCACAAAAGAAGTTGACCAAATCTCCGGAAGAGATTCATAGAAAATAGAAAGAGGGCCGGCTATAAACTGAATTTCCAAGTTCTCATCAAGGTATTATATAAAAGTGGATATGTCGGGGGGTAAGAACATGCAGGAGATCGATTCAATATCTATGTCCACTTAAATGAAATTGGGCGTCAATATTTTGAAATGACTAATACTACCTACACTTAGGTGGTGTTTGGTAAAAGCATTGGGTTGGGGTAGACACTGTGCATATTGGTGTGTATACTGTGCATTTTTTTTTTTGGTCTTTTTCTTACAAAATTTACAAACAATGCTTGACCCATTATGCTAAATTATTGAAATACCCATTTCATAAGTTTTATGTTTCTCCACCAACCTGCTTCACCGAACGCGTTTTAGGTAGTGAACCATCTCTTTCTCTACACCAAAAGGCCAAAACTAGTCTCAAAATAGAATTTATAGTGTGAGCATGTACAAGCAAAACCCAATTGAGAGAAATGGGAAAGGAGCACAACTGAGGGAAAGGAAGGAACTTGGAAGATCCATTTGTTCATGATGATAACAGTAACGTCGAAACCCCACCATTGGAGAATTGCCAGCAGAGATCTAATCATGCCCCAGTTCCACAACATAGTCTCCTCCATCACTTTGTCCCTCTCTTCAGAGATTTAGATCACCAGAGAAATTCCCAAAGCCCAGACTGGGAGAGGAGAGAGAGAGGAAGCTTAGCTAACCCCCAAAACCACTCTCTATATTTTATGATCCAAATATCTCATTTCTTTTCCATAACTTATCTTAAGCTTTTTTGCAGGAGTGAAGAAGGAGGGAGAAGAGTAGGGGGTTGAAGTCCTTTGTGGTTGTCTGGACCGAAAACAACGAACAACACAAATTTGAGGGTAAAATCATCTTTTTCTGCTTGACAAAAAATTTGAGATTAATTGCCTTGTTTGGTTAAAACATACGGTAAGTCAAAACGCAAACAGTGTCTACGCCGAACGCTTTTACCAAACGAACCCTTATTTTTACTTTACATCTATAGGTGATTTTAAAAAATACTATTGGATTAAAATTCAATAATATTGATGTGTCAGTTATATGATTCATCTTAAATTCAATGGTAGTTTTAAGCCATCTAAAGTGAAAAATGGGTGTAGAGAGGTAGGAGTATCAAGTATGTGTATTTGAAGGGGTATTTGTACTATTGCGATTACTTAATATATTGACAGTTAGAACAAATATCAACAAGCCCGTCTAGCTCAGTTGGTAGAGCGCAAGGCTCTTAACCTTGTGGTCGTGGGTTCGAGCCCCACGGTGGGCGTACTAGAGTCATTTTTATCCATTCGCCCATTCTTTTTTGGTCCGCATGATGAAGAATGGTTGGGCCGGCCTTACCAAATACCAATGGCTGTTCTATTCTACTATCTCATCAATTTCATTAATGTTGTGGTTTCATTTTCCATCTTCGCTCGATGGCTTGGCTGCAGATTTAAAATCAGGATGTTACTTTAAAGTTTAACAATTTCCGGATCCATTATTCGAAAAGGTCCACCATCTTGTTCTTCCTCTCACAGCTGAGGTCCTATTTTACTATAATCTGCCACCTACATTAACCATCCAATGGCAGTCCAATCAACCAGTAGAATATATATACTTTGACATACTTTATGAAATAAAAGTATAGTCCCAAGAGATAGTTCAATCAGCTGTGAATCACGCTTTATGAAACGGAAGTTACAAGTTTGAATCTCATTTCCCCTACTAATGCATGGACATGTAAAAAAAAAAAAAAAAAAGGTGTAGTTTTTACCATTGCTTTTATAATGATTGATGTTTCTTATTTTTTATTGATACTTTTTATTCATATCGGACTCAACAAATTTTAAGTAAATACTCACTTATTTTTATTTTATGAATAATGTTACTCTTCGCATTTATTTTGCATCCGTCGGTTTGAAATGAATGTAAAGACTAAAGAGTAGCATTGTTCTTATTTTGGCTATTCACTTTTTTTACATTCGACTCAACAAATTTTAGCTAAATAAATTTTTTTATTTAAGAATAATGTTGTTTTTCACATTGACTGACGTGAAAGTCACTTAAAATATGTCACGTCAATCAGTGTGAAAAGAGTATAAAGAGTAACGTTAGTTTTATTTTATAGCTAATTTTTTTTTTAAAGCATGTATTCTCCATTCTCGCTCCCTCAATCACATTTTTCTACATCCCATGCCTTTGACTTCACGGTTGGTCTGGATAACTTCAATTGCAGGATATGATCATTACCGAATATTAAACCATATGGAATCGATAGAATTTTAGAAGAGTAAACATCTTTTTGCAAATTTTATGGCCGATTGATACTGAATGAACCACCTCTTTAACATCGGCTTGTAAGTTGTGAGTTGTGAGTAAATTCCATTTTAGGGCGTAGGTTATCCCACATGGGAAAAAAGCAAGGAGAACAAGGCTGAGGCGCTATGATATAGAGAAAAAAGCGGGGCTCCCTTAAACATACTTACCTGGACGGGGTCGATGGGTGATCAAAAAAGGCCCATGGCCTAGGTCGGTGGCTTCCATTGCACTCTGGAAGGGTGCTGTCCTAAGGTCTGCCCAAGTGGCAGAACCTACGTCATAATTTGTGTTAGTGGGGGCCTGCGTTCGCGCGGCCCCCTTTCCAATACAATTCAAATTTTGTTTTTGGGAAAGTGATTACCCAGGCGAGCACTCTGATCCCCTCTCTGCTCAAAAGATTTATCAATGGCTACTGGCGGGAGCACAATATGAGCGGCGGAACTCGTAGCTTTGGAGGAGACTGATATGTTCTGGTGAATTCTGATGACCCAATTAATCATTCTCTGTACTTGTCTTATTTTATCGTTATTGTTTCCAATGGGGTTCTTATTTTGCCCTTTTAAGAATTATCATGAAAAATGTTGGGGGAGGCTTTGTGAATCTTTAGTGACACGGGGTGATTGTTGCAGGTTTCTTCACTGTCGATTTGTACTCGGCTGGATGCAGTAATGGAAGCCTCAAGGGAGATAGATTGCCAGGGTTGTTTTGTTACCGTTAATATGGGAATTCCGATTCTAAGGTGACTGCTTGTGCTTTAATCAAGAATTGTTGCCTTTTCGTTTGCCTATCATATCATATCTGGCTCTGGAAGAAATTGCGTCCCTGACAAAATGGGCCTCAATTGTGGAATTAGCGGCTTTTGGCCTAAAATTTTCTTTCTGTCAAACTGTGCACGTGTGTAAAAGTTTTCTGGTATGGTTCTATGGCAACCTTCCATAGTTGAAACTTACTTACTTCGGAGTTTCCTATGAAATTTCTGGTAAAAGGAACAGGCTTTAGTTTCTTCCTTACTGTCCTCCTTGTTTGGTTCTTGTCGTTGGTATGAAGATCTTAAAAGGTTTTAAAGGATTGGGAACAGAAGCATAGGAAAAAAAAAAAGTAATTTTCACTTGCAGTATTTCCTCTCAGAATCTGTATGAAGTAAACTCAACAGAAGCTTAGGAAACAAAAGTTGATGGGAATTCTGCTTCTGAGGTGACTTTGTCTTTTGTTGCCTCTATAATCTATCCCAGTGATAAGTGTAGTTTGATTGGTTGTAGGAACTAAGGATGGACTCGGAAGTTTTGTTTCGATTTCACAAGAATTGTTGCTTTTTCTCCTTTGAATTCGTTTCACGTTTGCCTATCATTTGCCTATGTTGTGATCTGATAGGATTCCAAAATATCTCTATAATATTCTCATGATATTCTTCCATAATATTCTCATTATATTTTCCATAATCATAATGATTGCATATTATTGCAAATTTGCAATCTCTAATAATTATTTTCTTAGAATAAGCTGTAATACTCTTTATAAAACATGTCACAACAGTTGATGTGAAATGAATAAATGAGTTGTAAAAAAGCTTTATTGGTGCCTATAATCAAGCAATTTTCTACTTGAATACTTCACTAGTTCTCTAAACAAGCAAGGAGAACAAGGCTGAGGCGCTATTATTATATAAAGAAAAACACAAATTCTTATGTGCCTGTGGTTAGAAATTGCTTGAGTTTTGCTTGATGAAATTCCTAGCTGTTGGGTGCAACGAGTTTGCATTTGTGTTTTTAATTGAACCCAGGTTTGATGATCCAGTATCCTGACCTGTGCCACCTTGAACCTCTTTTTACACTTGAACCTAAAAAAGGTTTATGTTGGCTCAGGTCAGGATACTGGATGGCTGTTATTTCATCGGTGGGTGATACCTTTGTGCACTGATAACTTGCAACAGACGGAAAAGTTATTTTATATTCCAATAACAGATTATTTCCCGCATCAAGATGCAAATATGCTGCAAAGACTCGTGAGAGATGCAACACATCAAGCAGACAATCTTTCCTATATTAACCTTTCATCGCTTGCCTTTTACCCCTTCTTGCTTTCCTTGATTTCTTCTTCTTAGTAGAGCTGTCCTCGGTTTTCGGGTTTGGTTTTCCTTGTTCTATGACTGCTCCTTCCAATTTATATTCTTCAGTGCATTTCATCGTCTGCATCTTCTGTCCAAGGAATGCAACCAGTCCCGTAAGGGCGATATCAGCATCGTCACTTTTCATCAGCTCTTCTGCAACCTCTGCTGGAGTGACTTCTACCTCTTTTAGGAGTCCTATTTCAGCGAACAGGCAGTGACTTTTAATTCTTAGGTAGTTGGAAGCAAGGATCTTGAACCCGCATGGAGTGCAATAGGACATGTGGATGTGCATGTCCATGCGGCCTGGCCTCAACAATGCAGGGTCTATTCTGTCTTTGTAGTTGGTTGTGAACACAATAATTCTCTCATCCCCACAGCTCGACCATAACCCATCAATGAAGTTAAGCAACCCAGATAGTGTTAGCTGTCAATTGGAGAGAACAAATTAATCATCTCTACTCTTAGCAACCAACTGAAAAATAGCCTTTAAATTAAAACAGTTTTTGGCTTGTAACCTTGCAAAGGGTGCAAATCATTAGTTAGCGGCAAGAAATGGTTACAATCTATAAACTCACCTGGCTATCGGCGTGATTGAATCCTTCATATTGTCGGTCTTTCAGCTCAACGCTACAATCAATATCCTCAATTACAAGAATAGATCGGTTTGCAGTAGAGACTAAGAGTCTCCTGAGCTCTGAATTGCTATGTAGATTTGTGAGCTCCAAATCATAGATGTCAAATTTCAGGTAATTAGCCATGGCTGCTATCAAGCTTCACTTGCCTGTGCCAGGAGGACCATACAACAAATACCCACGTTTCCACGCCTTTCCCACTCTCCTATAAAATTCCCTTCTCTTCACAAATCTGTCCAAGTCATCCATCAACTCTCTCTTCTGCTTTGGATCCATTGCGAGTGTGTCAAAAGTAGATGGGTGTTCAAGATGAATTGATCCCCATGGGCCTCTCATATACTCTCCATTGAAGTTTCCCAGTGAATACAGTCTCACCACCTTTTTTTCTTCTTGTATGGCTTTTGATCTGCTTGCTACATATGGCAGGTAAGTGTTCAGCACTTTTTCCTTGCATTTCTTGGGAAAACTGAGCATAATTGATCTATTTTCATGCGTTTCTGTTGACTCGGAATAGCTTTCAAAATCATAATGTGATTTCTGCTTTTCAATGGAAACGAATTCCCATGTGAAATGTATTCCCTCGAATATGTCGATAATCTTTTCTCCTTTGTTGATGGTGATGGAGATGTTCTTCTCACGCGAGGTCTTGGAAACCTTAAGCTGTTTGATTGAGGGAGTACTTCTTGTGCTTAAATAGACTTCAGAAGCCTGAAAAACTTCATTGATAGAAAACCCACTTTATTCATCAATGATGAGAGTCATTTGAGACGAGAGATTTTCAAAAAGACCTGCACACCTCGATAAGAAATTCTCTTAGAGTTGTTGCGGTATGAGCTGGGTGGTTATGGTTTTGACCTCATTGATCATAGTCCGGACTAGCATTGCGGTTGCGGCGAATGAGGTATAAGCTGGTAGAACTGAGGTTGTGGAAGGCATCCTTGTTAGAGAAAACATTCTTATGGGAAAGATTTGTATGGAAACTGATGATTCTGGTATTAAGGAAGCTTGGAGTGTACTTACAACTTTGGGTAGAAGGCTTTTATACCAGACAAAAAAAGGGGGAAGTGTATCTTCTACTTGAAGCTTCAGAGCTCAGAAAGCTTCCAGCAAAATTTTCAAGCCGAGTCAATTTAGACGTGAATAAAGATATACATAAATACCAAAGGAGTAGCTCTAAAAGCAAAAATATATATGACAAGGTCAATCACGTGGTGGTGGTGGTATGGTAGGAAGGAAAAGCTTCTCGAGCAATTCTCACTACTTCACCTTTGAGACTCGTGAAACATATTTTAGGTTCCAATCACAAACATTTAATATATGTAGAATAAACAATTTATGTCGTGTATTGCAAGTGGCCAAACTTTTTGTTAGATTTAACATAGATTATGAAAGAAGTATATTTTTTTTCTTTATTTTTTAAGCAAATAAATTCGGAAGCGACCAATCAAACTATATTAAGTGCACAATAAAATACGCTCCTAAAGACTTTGTAAGCCTTCCAAGTGTAAAAAGATAACAAATTAATAAAGAAAACAAAAATAAAATAAAGTCTAGTCTGGAAGTAGTAATTTTTGGCATGTCAATATGTAGAAAGATGTGTGGTGGCAACATAGATAATTTTACCAATAGAGACCCTAAGAACCATAATTACAACCGATTCTAACGGGAAGTAAAAGTATAGACAATCTAACGGATCAATAATATTTTTAAAAAATTTGAGGAGACATTATAAATTGGGTGCTATTGAACTGACAAGTGTAGTTTTTAAAAAAATTATCTTTGCCTAGTTACCTTTCAGTAGCTCTGCAAGGGGGCCGACTAATTATTCATTTGAAATTGACGGTTTTTACAATAACATTGATGATGGGCCTTTATAGACTGAAGCCCATAACTACTTTAACAGCCCAGCTAACAAACTAACAACTTTTACAACTGAAATGAGCTTAACTATTACTTGAATGGGTCGAACTCTCAATTCAACCCAATTGCCTATAGTAGACCATTTAGACGGTGAAGGAATGTAACCAGTCCTGCAAGAGCGATGTCAACGTCGTCGTTTTTCATCAGCTCTTCTGCAACCTCTGCTGGGGTGACCTCCACTTGCTTCAAGAGTTCTTCTATTTCAGCGAACAGGCTGTGACTTTCAACTCTCAGGTAGTTGGAAGCAAGGATCTTGAACCCACATGGAGTGCAATAGGACATGCGGATGTGCATGTCTATGCGGCCTGGCCTCAACAATGCAGGGTGTAGATGTTCTTCAGGCTCATCGTCATATTCAGAGTCTTCATCTTCTTCTTCTTCAGACACATCTTCATATGGAGGATTTTTTATTATGTCTTTCTGGTTGGTTGTGAACACAATAATTCTCTCTTCTCCACAGCTTGACCATAGCCCATCCATAAAATTAAGCAATCCAGATGGTGTTGGCTGTCAATTGGAGAGAACAAGTTAATCTTCTTTACTTTTAGTAACCAGCTGAAAAATAGCCTTTAAATAAAAGCATTTCTGGGTATGTAAGCCTGCAAATGGTTAAAAATTTATAAACTCACCTGGCTATCGGCATCATCGGATCCTCCATATAGATATTGGTTTTGCAGCTCGATTACAAGAATAGATCGATTTGAAATCGAGGCTAATAGTCTCCTGAGCTCTGAATTGCCACGTATATTTGTAAGCTCCAAATCATAGATGTCAAATTTTAGGTAATTAGCCATGGCTACTATCAAGCTTGACTTGTCTGTTCCAGGAGGACCATACAGCAGATAACCACGTTTCCACCCCTTTCCCACTCTCCTATGAAAGTCCCTTCTCTTCACAAATCTGTCCAAGTCATCCATTAAATCTCTCTTTTGCTTTGGATCCATTGCCAGTGTGTCAAAAGTGGCTGGGTGTTCAAGATGAATGTATTCCCATGTGAAGAATCGTCCGAGTGAATAGAGTTTCAACACCTTTTCTTCCTGGATGGCTTTCGATATGTCAACCACATGTGGCAGATAAGTGTTGAGTACCTCTTCTTTGTATTTCTTGGGAAATCTGAGTAGAATTGATCTGCTTTCAGTTGTTTCTGTTGCCTGAGAGCCTCTTTCAAAATCATAATATGATTTCTGCTTTTCGGTGGAAACGAATTCCCATGTGAACTGTATTCCCTCGAATACGTCGACAATCTTTTCTCCTTTGTTGACGGTGATGGAGAGCTTCTTCTCACACGGGGTCTTGAAAACCTTAAGCTGCTGGATTGAGGGGGTAATTCTTGTGGTTAAATAGAGTTCGGAAGCCTGGTAAATTTCATTGATGGAAAGCCCGTCATATTCATCAACGACAAGAGTCATTTGAGATGATGAGAGACTTCCAAAAAAGCCTTCAACCCTCGATAAGAAATTCTCTTGGAGTTGTCTTGGAATGAGCTGGCGGATTATGGTTTCGAACTCATTGATGAGAGGCCGGAGCAGCATTGCGAATGCGGCGAAGGAGGTATATGCTGATAGAACTGATGTTGATGAAGGCATGCTTGTTAGAGAGAAAGTGATGATCAGGAGAAAACAGAGTGGCCAAAGTCAAAGAGCTCTAAGGAGAAAACTGGAAGGAAATTTTCAAAAATCAGTGCATCAATAATGAAATTCTCTCAGTAGATATTACTAAGACACACAAGAAGAAGTGGGTCATGGAGGAAGATGACGGGCATTGGTAGATGATTAACACAGTCAGCAACCGTGTGAGAAGTCCTGGACCAGGGGAGCTACTTGACACATTGATAATGACTATCAATAGCATCAAGGAATAAACCGATGTGAAAGATTCCGGAATAAAGCTAGCTAGGAAGGTCTTGGAGAGTGAGAATTCTGGATATATAGAGGGCTTTTATAAAAGATAAAAAGGGGGTATGCATGTATCTTCTACTTGAAGCTTCAGTGAAGCTTCCAGGAAATGATCAGGGCAGTGTGGAAATGGGAAAATGGGAAAAGCAATGGAGCAATGACCACGCAATATACAGGCCATGCAAAAGCAAGTATGAAGGAAGCTTTGGAACGTATGTCGTGTGGCAGTACTTTTTGACTGCCGTGTTTCATCAATCATCACCCTTGTCCCCAAAGTCATCGTTTCCACACAGAATGCAGTTAAATATCAGGTTTCCTTAACCTAGAAGGACATCAAGTCAATTAAGGTCTTCCTCCTCTCTCTCTCTCTGGCACTCGCTAAACTATTAATGACATCAAGTCAAGGTCTTCCTCCTTTCTCTAGCAGAATCTTTGAATCCAAACAACACTCAAGCACCGACACACTTTCTGCAGTGTACGTACGTGTGTGAAAAATTTCCCTTTTAATTAATGTTGTATTTGTGATGAAAAGTAACACTTTTTTCTTCTAAAATAATTTTATCTGGGGAGTACTAGTCCATCACCTAAAAACTTGATGCAAGCCAATTTTATCCATTTTGGTTAAATTTGCACCTAACGAGGTTTATTAAAAAAGTTATATCTAGAGTTTCGAATATTAAATTTAAGCAGTCTTGGTGGCGTTGGAAAGCTAATTCCAATATCTACAAAGTCATGTTTCATAAGATTTGGCTAATTTCGATGTTTACTAAGTCAAAACGGACTACAAATGGAAGATTGAAAAGCTGGACGAAAATAAAGGCAATAATCCAATAAGGAAAGACTTGGTTGCTCTATTAAGACTTTAATGAAGATTTTATTCCATCATATCAAATAATCTAGCAATCAAATATATTTTATTTTATTATTTTCCTTATTTAAATTAGGATTTTATTTAATTGTAATTTTTCCTTTATTATTCTAGAAATTTCCATAATAGGTCTAGGTTTACTTTTGCTCCATGTTTCCTTATTGTTATAAATACAACAGTCCTAATATGTAAGAGGTGGGATTTATGTATTTTGATTAATCTATGAAACACTCTATGAGTGATTTTCTATCCTTTTACCTTGATTTCTTGATAGAATCTTGGTTTAAGAAGAGTTGTGATTCTATTGTTATGTTCTATTGCGAACTCACTACGCCCACTCTGCGTCAAAACTATTGTGAGTGTTCAAGCTAGTTATTAAAATTTGAAAATCAAGCTACAAAATGAGGTTTCATTATGGGTGCATGTACATGGAGAAGGGTATCACGAAACCAAAGAGGATTTTAGAGGTGTTGCCGACTTGTTGGAGCCTCAGTTCATCTCTGATTTTTTTTTAAAAAAATTTTATTTATTTATTTATTACTTTTTTATTATTGTTGGTGACAGGTGTCATTATCTTATTGATGCTAACTTAGTATTTGACGGTTTTCGTCAAAAAATTTAACAGAAACCAAGTGTAGGAACCTATTTGTTACCACGTACATGGAGCTCCCATAACATTTTGAAACCATATAGAACTTATTGCAAATTGGTGCAACCATATTGTCTTTTTATTTTTTTATTTTTATTTTTATAAAAGAGGAACACCAAACAAAAGAAAGCAAACTACAAAAGGCAGATAGAAAGGGGACCCTCTCCACTAGAAGGAGAAGAAAAAAGATAGGGGATAGAGGAGAAGGGAATGCTGCAAGAATGAGATCTGGCTGCGGCCCAGCGTGCTACAGAATGAGCACAAAAGTTAAAACTTCTTTTAATCTTCTTAGCTTTCCAAACGGAAGCATCAGGAATAGAATCTAAAGAGTCTAAAATAACAGAAGATATCCTCCGATCTCTAATTTTTTAATGTTTATATTTTTCTAATGGTCTATTTTAAGAATATTTGTCTTATTTTAAGTTGAGGATTTGATTGTCAAACAAAATCATAATATTTCAACCAATCTTTGTGATGCCGCTTGAAATTCTATTCATGTGTTTTCCAAACCTATACCATTATCTATCTCAGTTCAATGAGCATATTCCTTTAAAATGAAATAGGTGACCAAAAATATAGAATTTCTTGTTAGTTTTCTTCCTTGTTGATTTGATTGTCTTTTCTTTCTAAGATTTTTTTTTCTTTTAAAAAAAAAAAATTGTTCTCCACCTTCATTTTGTGTTGCCTAACAAACATAAAAGGGGAAAAAATCAAAGAAAAATAGTGCTCAGAAATAGCACCAAATGCTGAGAAAAAAAAAAAAAAAAAAGGAGAGGGATGAGGCCACGGAAAGAGAAAGAAAAGAGAGAGAGAGAGAAATGAAAAGTAAAAAGTAAGAGATGAAAAATATATTTGTTTAATGAATAGGTGAGTGAATAATAAATTTTATATTTGATGATTATTGTTAATTTTGTTATTTTTTTTGGTTAAAATAGTAAGGTTGAAAAGTAACATTTTAAGTCATTTTAGATAAATTGTCTTACCAAAATAACTAAAAAATAGATTTGGTGAAGCTGCAATGGATACTCTTAGAAGCTAGTCGATCATATGCATGTGTTTAACTTGAGTTGTCTGTTGTCAGAATTTGAACAGTAGTTGATCTAATCCTAGACCCTTCGATTGACTTAAAATATACAAATAATTTCAACTACTTTATAGTTAAAGGTTTAATCGTGCATACAATTAACATTAATGAAGTAGGATTTGCATGGTCCTCAGTGAAGTCAACCAAAAACCTTGCCATTAAATAAGTGATGATGGTACGTAGTTAATGATATATTGTGATGCCACGAATTAATCAAAGAGATAGAGATAAAAGTCGTTGAATGTGGCTAATAGTAATTAGTATTTGTTCAAGAAATTAAAGGATAAATATATGATATATGCATGACAACTCTTTAAGTAGAGGACCATATATCCCTTTCCAGGAATATGTAACAAGTAAAAGGACCAGTATTTTATGGATGAATGGAGACCAATTATGAGATATAACTAAATTTAATTGATATTCCACATCAAATTAGAATGAAATCGAGTACATCATATGGAGACTAGTGTGTCTTCTGATTTTGTGAAGTGTTTAATATCAATAAAGCAAAGAAATCTACTCTAATTTGTGCATTTGGTGCTTTAACCCTAAGAATAAGGCTAGTAATTTCTTATACAATTTGCGAATCCTACACAAACTTAACGAATTAGGGTTAAGGGGTTTGATTCGTTTAATTAAATGAATCAGATTATGGTCTATCTATACATGTCTTGACACGATTCGATACGCGACATTTAGGACTAACAATCTTTGACATAGCTCACAAATCTGACATGCAATTAATGAGTTAGAGTTAAGGGGTCTAATATAATTAATTATATGAGTTGAGTTAGAGTTAACCTATATAATCTTATATCAATTTTTTGACACGAACCTAGTAAATATGAATTGCCACCCTGAGTGAGAGAGAGAGAGAGAGAGAGAGAGAGAGTCTGGCAGCAAATACAGTCTTGAATTATTTGTTATATTATGGTGGTCCAAATAGATGAATCTTATTGAAAACACACAGATAATAAGACTAGTTTATGGAATATTATAAGACAAAACAATTGGCCACGTTCATTGTTTTCCGCTCTTCCCTCCCCTCTCTAGCTATAAATTAAAGCCCAAAACAAAGGCTATATGTAATAATCTCCAAAGAAGGATTCCCCACGTACATACGACACATCTCCTACGTACGACACCCCTCCCAACCTCATGTAAAAGGATCTGGCTTACATGTTATTATTAAAATAACAGTATGTATGTTGTAGTTAAATCAAAGGTTGAGATTGAATCTTTCAAAATCTCTTTGTATTTTCTCTCTCCTATTAAAAGCTTTTAAAAGTAAGTTAATTTTAAGATTCAATCTTAACCTTTGATTTAACTATAGCATACATGCTGTTATTAAAATAACAGCATGTAAGCCAGATTCCGTGCAAAATAGCCATGGGAGAGGAGAGGGGCAGCAATCCACGACCCCTAGCTGCTTATCCTTCCAGCAGCGATGACGAAGATGCTTTTGCTTCTACATACCCATGCAAAACTCGGCATACAAAATGCGTCAAATCTTGTTGTCGCAACACAGTCTGCATGCTAATCATATCAATCGTTCTAACCATAATTCTGTCATTCATTGTGTTCCGCATCCAAGACCCTATTCTCAAAATAAATGTTGTAAAGGTCACTGAGCTGGAGCTAATGTACAGCACCATCCCTATGCCGGTCGGGACCAACATGTCACTATTTGCCGAAGTGTTCGTGAGAAATCGTAACATGCTGCTGTTGGTCACATACAATAACATTAACACAACATTGTATCACCACGGCATAGTGATCAGAGAGGCCTAAGGGCCGATGGGGTGTGCCGAGCCTAGGTGGACGGTGAGAATGAATGTTGCGGTGGATGTTAGCACGGACCGTCTTATCTCCTACCAGAATGTGAGGTCGGGGCTATTGACGATGAGCAGCTATTCGAGGATTCCGAAAGGGCAAGTTGAGGTGTTTAAGGTTCTTAAGAAACATGTTAATATTCTAAGTATGAATTGCACCATCACATTTAATATTTCAAGCCAAGCGATTGAAGAACAGAAATGCAAGTCCTAGGGCATGGTTGCTTATCATTGGGAGAAAAAAAGTAACTCGAGTACTTTGCCTTTTCTTTTTCCATTTTTTCCCCTCGTTTTTCCTATGTTGGTTTTGCAATTTACTACGTGAACATATACCTTGTCAAAATATTGAATCTAATACCATTAGTTGTATAGCAAAATACCTAGAAACACTACAAGAAATTTGGTTTTCAGTGACGGATAAATTGTTATCGCTTTAAGTCTAAAAGTCGTCGCATATGACTTTTAATGACGACATGTTATCGCTACTAGGTCGGCATTGTGGCTTCATGATGAAAGGTTATTCGTGAGGACATTAAAGTCATCGATGATATTTTTTTTTCAGCAACAACTTTATATCGTTGCAAATAATATTAGAGGTTGTCGCAAAAAATATATGAACATAAATTGGCATGTTGTAGGTCGCTTTCATTTGTAGCCAAATAAAACAGTATCATTTCCATTTTGTGTATAATAAAATAGTTCTTCATTTTTCATACAAGTTTCACAAATAGTCACACTTAAACCCAAAAAGTACATATAGGCAAGGGAATGTTGGCATTTTATCATTTAAAAGAAAAAAGAAAAAAGAAAAAAGAAAAAAGAAAAAAAAAACATTTTTCAAGGGCTAGAGAATGTGGAGTCCCATCTCTCTTGAAGGGAATCTACATTTGTAGCAAAAAGCAGTTGGGAGTAAGCGTAACAATTTGTGTTCGCATATTGGATTAGAGTCTTGGCAAGGTATAAATATAAAATTATATAAATCAACCATAACTCGACTCATTTAATTAAACAAGTCAAACTTCCCAACTCAAACCCTTTAATTTTATATTGCATTGGTGTTGAATTTGAGGGTTACATCAAAAGTACTTTTCATCCATTATATCACGTGTCGAGTTCGAATTATGTCAATGCATGCATGAGTATAAGATTATATGTGTCAACTATAATTAAACTTATTTAATTAAACGGGTCAAACTCAATCATAATCATTTAATTTCGTGTTGAATTTTTGTTAAATTCACAAATCGTATAAAAAATTAACAACCTTAACCGATAGATAATTCTTATTCCCTAATTAAGTATCCAACTTCCATCTATTAAGAGCAACCAAAAGTGATAATATTTTAAGATTTTAATTAATTTTTTTTTTTTAAAAAAAATGACCCCCGTCCAATCGCCTCATTATTTTAGTTTAGACCATATTGATTCTCATGTTTGACCCACCCGTACACTTCACAACGTGGAGTTGTAGGTTATTTACAAAGTCAAATTTGGCATCCGTTCTAGGGGTGTCAATCCGATCCGGTTTTTGGCCAAAACTGGAAACCGGAACCGGGGTACCCCGGTTCTTTGTTTTGGGAAACCGGAACTGGAACTGACACCCCGGTAAAACCGGGGTCCTGGTTACCGGCAAGTTCCGGTTGTACCCGGTCCGGTAACCGGTTTTTTAAAAAAAAAAATTAGTTTTTGGGCTTATTTTAGGTGTTGGGCCTAAAATAAGCCCTTTTTTTTTTTTTTTTTCATAAGTTGGATATTTTTTAAAAAATCTAGTATTTTTGTCCAAATTAAAGGAGCTTTGTTGTAATTGTTCAAAATAATTGAAAAATAAACTTCAAAAAGCCCAAAAATCCTAAAAAAAATCAATGTTTTTGCCTGTATGGGCCTTAGAAATAAAAATTCAATTTTTTAAAATACCCTAAAAATAATTTTAAATTAAGTACATAAAGAAAACTTTAAAACAATAAAAAGTAAAAACAAATATGTAAACAAACCAAAAAACTAAAATGTAAAGCCCTAACTACAAAAAATAAAAAATATATATTTAACCCGGTTCCCGGTAAAAACCGGGTACTGGAACCGGGGTACCCGGTTTTTAGTTTTTCTAAACCGGAACCGGGACCCCGGTTTCCGGTTTCCCGGTTTTCCGGTTCCGGTTCCACGGTTTTTTTTGACACCCCTAATCCGTTCTATGAGAAGTAGCCAATTTAATCTCCAACTTAAAGGAAAATAGCCTTCATAATCATACCCTATTGACTTCATAATCTCACTTATTTTTAGATGGACAGAAATTTCTTCTAAATCGGTTTGGATGAAATTTCGTCAAATTCACATAAAATGGTGTCAAGTGTCTAAGCATTTAATATGCACATTAAATATTAAAGGCCATTAATTGCATATTATTAATTAAGGCTAGGTTAAATTTTTTTTTTTTTTTGGTTTAAACGTTAGACTAATTTTTACTAAGTTTAAAATTAACTTTAAAAAGGGAAGGTTAGGTTAACCATATTAAATGCTTAGGTGCTTTGCACTATGTTATGGGAAAAGGATCCTAATTCCATTTTATGTGAGTTTGACGAAATTTTATCCGAACAAGTTTGGAGGAAATTTTTGTCCTTAAAGGCATCTCAAATGTTCAAATGACACATATTCTAAATTAAAAAAAAAAAGTTTAAATGACATAGGTCATTTTTATAAACTGAATTAGAGAAAATTCTTTCAACCAAATTTGAAAGAAAACTCTATCCATTAATAATTACCTTCTTTTCATTTTAAAAAGATAAATGATAAAAATACTAGCCATGTTAAAAAAAAAGGTGAGAATTGATAGGTGTCGGCAAATCAGGCCCAATCATTTAATGTCGTGTTGGAGATTGGGCCTGATATGCATGCTTAATTATTAACACTATGTGCAGCAATTTTACTCAATTATTTAAATCGACGCCACAAACAATAATTTATTAATGCTACTATCTTATATTTTCATCTCATTTGATTGAGCAATTTGACAGCAAAAAGATTATCCGATAACACGCATAAAGTGAGCCCAGTTGTTCGGTGCTATCTTATATTTTTTGTTGGGCTATTTTACATTTAAATTGAGGTGTAATTGAGCAAGTCGATACCTTGGGCTACCTGAAGGTGCTATATCTAAAGGTGCTATCTTATATTTTCCATCTCGTTTGATTAAGCAAGTCGATCCATTTATGTATTTTAATCTAATTTTATGCATGTTTCATTGCAGTTTTGGGCCGTCAATTGTTCTCAAGATATCATCTCTGGTGCTTGGATCGACTTTTTAAAGTATGTTACATTAATAAGTGTAGTCTAATTCTATTTTATTTTATATTTATCATATTTTATTTAGAAATCCATCTTTTCTTCATATTTATTATGTTACATGTGCAAATTATATTCTTCAAATTATGTTCTTTTTCTTTCCCTTTTGTTCAATAAGTGATATCCACTTCTTTCCATTTAAAATTTTAATAAATGGAAATAAAATTAATGTTTTACAGCTTTGAAGTATAAAAAAATAAAATAAAAATTACAATTCTCATACTTCAAAATCTTTTTGTTACCTTTTAATTCTTGTGGAACCTTCGCAACATGACTTTTTTCTCATTTTTATGATTCATCAAACCTATCTTATTTTTATTATCTTTTAAATAGGATGACATTATTACTGATAAAGAAAGTCTTGCAAGGCTTTTTTTCAGAGCAAGAATTCATTATTGATGTGAAGGGCCACGCCAAAGATACAACATTAATAATGTCGAAGAGCTACCAAACAAAGATGAATCAATTTCCACAACCAATTAATTCATAACTTTATTTTCTTCTTTCACTAACTAAATTATAAAGTAGTATATTTTGAAATAAATTTTAAAATACTCATATAAGATGATAACATATATGTACTATGTAAATTAATTATTTCTTATATTTTAAGACAAAAAACCATGCATGTGTATTGCACGTGTCATCCTACTAGTGTATGAGAAATGCTAGGATATTTTATATAAAAAAAAAATGCTAGAGTATTTATTTCCGTCCCTTTTTTTAAATTTTATTTTAAAATAATAATAATCAAAATGATCCGCAGCTGGATTGGTGGATCCAATAATTTGTTTTTAAAATAAATAAATAAAATAAAAATAATAAGAAAATGACCGGAATAAATGCCGTAGCATTTCTCGTTTACTAGTTAGGGGGCACGTGCCTTCCCCCTACGGAAAAAATGAGTTGAAAATAATATTTACCTTGATTTTGAAAGTGCTCAACCAAAACTCACCAAATAATGAGTTTTCATGAGTTTTATTTAGGAAATGTGTTTATATTCATGTTTATTTGTATTTACTAAATGAAAAAATTGAAATGATATTTGTTAATCTTATTTTAGAAAATGTGTTTATATTCATAATAATATTATAACATATGATGTTTAACACTAAAAAGTCAATAGAATTTGCAAAAAATATTTAGCAACATAAAATTAATACGTCAATTCATATACAAATACATTTGAATTCTTAATAAAGCCACATGGACAATTAATATATCATTACAAAAGTGAATGGATAAAATATACATCAAAACATATAAAAGAAAATAAAACCACACCGACAATTGTAAAAACATTAAAAAAGAAAATTAAAAAAAAATAAAGTAAGCAAAGGATAAGGTTGACCAAGTTCCGATGTCCCGACACATTCGGCGTGGTCTGACCACCTCCCTGCCTCAGACCTCTACACCGCACATCACCTCTCTGCTGGCTTCATGGCCAGATATGCACGTGTATATTGGGATTCTCTATAATGTCATGCCAGCTAGCCCTTCGATTACATCATCAAATATTTATACAAATTATTCAACGCACGAGATCATCATCATCATCATCAAATATTTATACAAATTATAAAAACATAAAACAAAAAAAGAATTAAAGTAAACAACAACAAAAATTAAAATGGCTTCAATGAGGGGGGAGGAAACATCTTTGCTTCAGCAATTTTGTTTCAAAAAAAGGAAAAGTGCACCAAATAAAAAAAAAAAAAGAAATTACTGAAAAGTAAACTAACAAAAAAAACCCACCAAAAATATTATCAAGAACCCATAAAAAAAAATAACACGACATTTACCGTGTAACTAACTTCCTCTGTTCATTCTTTGATAGACCTCATATTCAAACAAAACCCGCCAAAATTTCCTAATAAACTCATACAAAATTCATCAAATACTCCCCTGTTATCATCTAATCAATAAACAAAGTCAATTTCTTTGTTAGTTACATTTACCGTGTAACTACCGTGTAACTAATTTCTTTATCAAGAACCCATAAAAAAAAATAACACGACATTTACCGTGTAACTAACTTCTGGTATTGAATTCGACCCGAATCGCAATACCGAAAGAAAATCCCAACAATATCAGCCCATTAAAATCCATCCCAAACCCATTCGGCCAAACCATCCCCAAAAGCATTATAAACCAAACTCACATACACACAGCTGAACCAAGATGAACACCAAATTCACAAAGAACATAGCACTACCCACTCGATAAAAAACATCCCAAATCAAAGACCCAACTTAATTCAAGAATCAACTGCAAAGCAGCAAAGAGGAAGAATTTTACCTTTGAAGAACCTAATCATTTCATCCGGCCGAAGCCACTGATTCAATCTCTCTCATCATTGAAGAAGAGAAAGGGAATGGTACGAAATGGGGAAAAACAGAGGAAGAGGATCTCCTGCAAGAAACCACAATTTTCATCATCATTTTAAAGACCCAAATGACAATACACTGATCAGAGAAATAAATACCAGGGATTCTATTTTTTTCATACCAGATTCCAACCAAATATCCAACTCATTTTGTTCATTTCCCTGAAGAACAGCCCTGAAATCGGCTTCAAAAATGGGTAAGAAAACAGTATATAAGACAGATTGGTCCATTCCACCATTCGCCACTCTCTACCACCCACGGCGCCGCCCAGCCCCCAGCTCCAACGACCCGCTTCAAAATCTCACCTCTCTGGCTCTCTCCCTCATACGATCGCTCTGTCTCTCTCTGACGATCGCTATGTTACTCTCTCACTCGTTGCAGACCAGCACAAACAAATGGGGTGTTTCCCTTTCTTTTGTTTTCTCCTGCTCAACCCACAAAATCCACCAAAGAAATTGTCAAAAATCCATACAAAACCCACGAAGAAAATCATCAAGCACATAAATAAACACTATAAAAAATAAATCTTTTTTTTTTTTTTTGATGAATGCTTACCCAGACTGCCACTTCTTCTCTTGCTCTTTCGCTTCACTCTCCCTCAGTTCGCTTCTTCAGTTTGCATCTCTCTCCCTCTCACTCGGCATCTCTTTCTCTCTCAATCTCGGCATCTCTCACTCCCAGCCGTGCATGCGTGTAAAGAGAAAGCGGAAGGAGATAAGGAAGAAGAAAAGTAAAAAACACATAAAGGGAAGAGCGTACCAAATGGGCGAAATTTTTGCTCCATTTTGTTTTGAGAGAGAAGAAGGTGCTGGAAGATCAGAAAGAGGGGTGAAATACCAAAACAACCGATGAGATATCTAATTCATGTGAAGACTAATGAGGGCAAAAGGGTACTTTCGTCTGAAACAAAAGGGTAATTTCGTACAAAAATAAAGGGCAAAATGGTCCTCCACATCGAACATTTATTGTTTATTCGCTTTTGTATATAAAGAGATAAAGAAAGATTTCAAAATTTTGACAAAATAATGAAAGAATTTTGACAAAATTCTGACACCACCATCCAGCAATAAATGGAACAACCTTCCCCCCATTAGTTTCGTTCAACGAAGACAAATCACACTGCCCAATAGCGAGAAAAACAAAAAATAAGTCAGAAATCAATGCTTTTGTAAGAACACAGCCCAAGCCCCCAAGATGCGTGAAGAGAGGAAAACAAGCAAGATCCAAGGGTCCTTCTTTTTTTATCTGAAAACACACTGCCCAAGGGTGAAAATAAATAATTGTTGTTGTGTACAGGCTGTGTATAGCAGGATGGTTAATGCTGTTCCCAAGACTTACAGGGTTGAAAAACGCATACAACCCCAATATTCTTAACCCAACCCTCACCCGGTCACCCCAACCCCATTCACCCCCTTAACTAACCCCATCCCCAACCATGTCAGACCCCATTAACTATACCCCTTTAATTTTTCACACCAAACCACACCCACCCGTTTAACGAAGCCTCATTAACCCCACCCCCAAACTAAATCCCTGCAGGTCTTGGGCTCCTTAAGTGGCCTCCGGCCAATGCCAAACGAAGCATGAAGAAGGAAAAACCGTGAGTTTTTTTTTATTCGGCAGCAGGTAGCTAAAGAGGAAACTAATTGAAGTCTTCAGAAAAGTTGAAAGAGCTGCGAGACATGAAATTGTAAGTGGACCTCCTCCTTCATATATTTGTGGATTTACCCTCTGGTGTTGTGAATTCTTCCAGTAATTTCTTCAACCAATTTTTACCCTTCTTTCCTCCTATAAATTGCTTCCTCATACCTTACAATTTTTTCATTCCATCTTCTTCTTCTTCTTCAAACAATGTCTCATGCAGATGGCCTTAACGACTCTCCTGCTCAATCCGAAAATCGCAAGTTAAAGCAAGAATTACTTGTAGAAAGGAATAAGCAGATCCAAAATGCAGTAAGGCTGCAAATCTTGGGTGATGAACTCAAGTCAGTGGAGACTGAGGCAGCGGAGTTTGCTGAAAAGAAGGAGCGTCTTAAGGCCTCGCTTGCCGAGGCTGAGGAGGTTACTCGTGTAATCCATGAGAACTTGATGACTACTAGTGCCCGTTTCCTTGACGAGCGAAAGAAGTCCACGAGGTATAAAGCGAAGTTCAAAAAGTATAAACGGAAGCTTAAGAAGCTTTTTGTAACTGGTTCACCCTAAATCTATTCGATCTGGGGTTATATTATGTGTATTTGTTTTTGTATTTGCTTTTATGTTTCTTTTCGTTAAATTTGAAAATGATCTGTTTGGATTAGATCAACTACTGACAGCAAACAACTCAAGTTAAACACATGCATATGATCGACCAGCTTAGCTTATGTTATGATCCTCACTCCAACGATCTTTTCCAAATAATCATGTACGCACGAGTTAGAAAGGAATTATAGATTGTGTAAGTTGGCTTAACAACTGTTAATCAAGCTTCAACAACTATGTTCTATTATTAAAGGTCCATATATACTGGAAAGAGCTGTTATTTGGATTCTGCCATAACGAGGAAGTCATTCACTTGGGGAAAAAAATCAACATCTCCTGATAAAGAAGACAACTAAAGTAGGATTTGATTTGATTTTAATCCCCAAAGACTACAGATGTCTGGACAATAGTGGCTTTTAAGTAGAACAGTGACTGCACCAACTCAAAAATACATTAACATGGTAAAGTTCAAGATGAGCAAAGTAGTGAGAAGTTTATACCTAGACATGATTTTAGAAATACTGGGGAGAGCATAGCTTGGTTCGATGCAAATATCCTCGGTATTACTGAAGGTTTTACGTATCCATGTATGAAAAATTAAAGCCAAAAAGAAAAGGTATAAAAATAAAAGAAAAGGTATAAGGGATAGGCATGAAAAATTACCTGGTGTAAGGGATAGGCATGAAAAATTAAAGCCAAAAAGAAAAGGTATAAAAATAAAAGAAAATAAAACCAAGTAACCCAACCAGAAAGAAACAAAAGATTAATTTTACTGACCTCCTTAGCCAATGTAAGAAGATCATCTGCATCTTTTTTTTGAAACCATCCAATCATACAAGCATTCTATGTCAGACATCAACATATCGAACAAAATATTAGTTAAATATTCTTTGTAAAATGAAGAATATATCTTCTAGGAATAATAAAATTAGAGAAGGCAATATATCCTAAATTCATAGAAGTAAATAAAAAACACACAATTTTAAATGTCACACTACAATTTAACCAAACACTTAATCGTGTTTTAAAAAAATCACAGCTTAACCTACAAAACCAAATGGATCCTTACTCTGGACAGTGAAGATGTTATTGATTGTTAACCAATATTGGGCTATTAACACATGGGGATGGAAAAGGTTTACATAGGTGAGTCTCTATTAGTGCCATAATTTTATTTTATTTTTCAAAAAATAGCCCCTATTAGTGCTATTGCTATATGATGTAATCCTCTTTCTTTCTTTCTTGATAAGTACTATATGATGTAATCCATTTTCTTCAATAAATTTATAATCTTTAAATTTGAAATTTTTTATCCTTATTTTGTATATTCTTTCCAAGTTAGGGTAAAAAAACATTGAAAAAGAAGAAAGATTCTCTTCAATTTCCATTATGTGGTCATGGGGGTGTTTGCTTTTGTTATGTGGTATTAATATAGTTTCACTTCATACAATGTGTAGGGACATGACAATGAGGAGACTATCTTATACTAATGATCTTTTTTATTTTTAGTTAGAAAATTAGGTCAGCATTGACAAATTTTGATAAAGTAAGCAAGTAAATTTTTGAAGTCAAAAGCTTAATGAGTTAATCATTGAACTTGATCTCCCTTACACATGTTGTTGGTGAGGACACTAGATACAAGCCACCAATCACACTTGTGTATGGACACCGATGTTGGAGGACGACCTAGCCAATGACTTTGTGGTCAAAGTTCGGGGGGTAAGTGAAGTTTCCTCAAAGAATAAAAAAATTTGAACAGCTATTTTCCCCCTCTGCCTTCTTTACCTTCCCAACCCCTTACTTCTTCTCCCTCTTTCCCCTTCTCCCTTCAACTTTCTTCTTTGCTTCTACTGACCATACAGCATCATCGCGTCCCTCATTCAGTCGATTGATTTTGAGAAGTGAGGTAGATGGCCCTCTTGTTCACCTTCTCAATTAAGCAATCAAGCGTTTCAGATATGCTAAAATGAACATAGTATGATGAAGATGTGACGTGTACCGCCCATGGTTTTTGTTTGGGAGGAGAGCCCACTATGCTGAATGTGCAAGGGATAATACATTTGAACCCCATTAAGTGCCCAATGAGGAACCTACTTCAAAGCCAAACCACTAATTTTATACTGTAACTCAGTTTTTCATCCATTATTTGCAGTATCTTATTAGTTACGACAAATTATAAGTAGTCACCATCATGAACCCTGTTCCTCCACTCCATTCCCATTCTTCAAATCTCAAGAAGCAAATTGATAATCCATGAGTAACACTACCAACAACAGAAGTGAGAAGATAATAATTCTAATAGCGTTGTTAAAAATCCTCTCTTAAAAGGATAAAATAGTATGGTACATAAGCATTGGTGAATATATTGGTGCAGACGTCATTTTGAAGAAGTGGGACTCTATAGAAAGCACACACGCGAACAAGGCCAAAGGAGACTGTCATGCATGACAATTTGACAAGAGTGCACTATTGATTGTGTCCACCGCTCCCTTTTTTTAAGGAACGGAAAAGGAAAATCATTGTTCTTCCAATTAAATACAATTAAAGTGGACCTTTCATGCTTTCAAAGATTGACAGAGGGTACAATTATTGCAATGTGAGTAGTGTAAGTATATTTGTTATTTGTTGTCTAATCAAAGATGTTCTTGCTACTATTTCTAACTGTAAATTTCTGGAGCAACTCATGTTGCATGCTCAATAAATTAATCATCTAAAGTATCAAATGTAATGAATTTCAAGGGTAACTCAACATTTCACTGAAGGAGCATATAACACAGATTTTTTGCAACTCCACTTTGCATTGCACGATGTTAGCTTTTATGACAAAGCTAACAAACATAAAGTATTGAGTAGCTATCAACAGTCGATTATCAGCAATCAATTCAAGATCATCACTTGTTACAAGCAACAATATACTCAATCAAATGACACAAGACTGAATAGTTTGACAGAAATCATCACTACTAAAAAAAAGAGGTTTAGCGACACTGATATTTGGGGCATTTTTGGCCAAAAAAATGCCCCCAATGACTTAGCAACGCTTTATTAGGGGCACTTAGAGAATGTCAGTTTTTATAGCGACTAGAATATAAATTCATGACGCTTTTTATTGAAAAATGCCTCTAAAATGGGGCGTTTAAAACAAAGCGCCCCCTTTTTTCCCCTTTTAAAAAAGGGGGCGCTTGCCTAGGAAAGCGTCCCATTTTTAAAAAGGGGACACTTGACTAGGAAAACGCCCCCTTTTTGAAAAGGGGGCGTTTACATGCAAGCGCCCTCTTTTTAAAAATGAGACACTTTCTTAGTCAAGCGTCCCCTTTTTAAAAAGGGGGCGCTTTTCAGATAAAGCATCCCTATTTCTATATTTGAAATATATATATATATATATATATATATATTAGATGAATAGCTTTTTTCATTCCACACAAAATTTACAAAGTTCTCTAAGAAAACTCCATGGTAGAAAAACCATACAAAAAAAAAAAAAAAAAAAAAAAAAAAAAAATGGTTAAAAAAAAAAAAAAAAGAGTGATGGCATGTGAAGCTAACAAAGTTGTCATG
>CM017323.1:26434068-26515227 GCA_006937295.1 Carpinus fangiana
TTGTTTTTTTTTTTTTTTTTTTTTTTTTTTTTTTTTTTTTAATTTGGTGCCCGGATTCAACACGGCTTATCACCGAAGGAAGTAGACACAAAAAAAACCAAAAAAAAAACTTGCAGGGATGACCATAGATGCGATCAGACGAAAATCCACCCGAAAAAAAAAGAGTCCTTTTTTTTTTTAATGGTTATACTAATAACCTCCGGAAGAAAAAACAGCTTATACACAAGTCAAACATAAATCTCATTGTTTATCAAAATAATAATTATTATTTAAAACAACAAGATTTATCACAGCCATAGAGAAAAAAACAGAAGGCTCTGATACCAATTGTTAAAAAATTCAATAAATAAATCTGTCTTACTCCATAGCATGTGAATATAATAAACGGAATATAAACGTACCTTCTTTGTTTGAAGATGTAGCTGCCATTTCTTTTCTTCTTTGTTGTGTTGTGTGTGTAGAGGGCACTAGTCTCTCAACCCTAATTGCTCTGATGACCTAATGAAGTCTAATGGGCTAACTTTATTTTATATGTAGGGTGAGAGTACATGGCTTCCTCAAGTGCTTATAGAATTGGGCCAGCCCATTATGGACCCAAATAATTAAAATGGCTATACAGTCCACCAAGAGTAAAAATAAAATACAACAAAAAAAACTTGTTTGGTTGCTGATAAATCCAAGAGAAAAGGACGAGAAATAAAAATCAAAACATTGATAAACGAAGTAAGTTTGATCTTTAAAAAATGATGCTCTCATATTTAAAAAATGAAAACCCACCTCAATTTATAATATTGGAACTATGGCTGATTTATACTGAATGGGCCACTGCTTACACATAAATGCATACCGAATGTTCTTAATTTCTTCTTGATTATAAATGAAGTAAAAAAAAAAAAAAAAAAAAAAAGACTGTACCTACTTGAAGTTTCAAGAGTTTTTCAATTTAAACCCCAAAATTTAAAAATTGGCAATGTACCCCCCTAATGTTTCAAAATTTTTCAATTCAGACCTTACGTTACTAATTTTTGTCTAATTTGATGATTTTTTTTTTTAAAGCATGAGGGTAATTACGTAATTTCATAGATTTCTGTCCAATTTTATGGAAATTAGTAACAGAAGGTTTAAATTGAAAGTTTTTGAAACATTAGGAGAGTACATTGCTAATTTTTAAACTTTAAGATTTAAATTGAAAAACTCCTAAAACTTCAGGGGGTAAAGCGAATTTTCCAAATAAATAAATAAATAAATAAAACATAATCCACGTAACTATTAGTCATTTGTAGGGTTGCTCAAACGGTTATAATAGGTGGTTATTCAACTGCTATCCGCCTTGGGATGTTATTAGTTTTCAATAACCACAACCGCAAGGTCCGCAACCGCTTAGGCGGTTAGCGTTTATTTTCTCCAATAACTAGGCAGTTATAACCGCATTTTTTTTATTTGGGCTTTTTTATTATGTTTTAGGTCTTTAGTTGGCTATTTTTGGGCTTCTTTTAAGGGTTTAAAGCCAAAAATGATTAAAATAATAATAATAATAATAAAATTAAAAAAAAAAACTTGTTTTTTTGAGCGAGCCAATGTTTTTGGCCCAAAACATCACATACTAAATTATATATTTTACATAATAGTCATAAATAGTAAGGGTGGGCACGGGTCGGGGCGGAGCGGGTATTGGCCTTTTCCCAACCCGCCCCGCACCCAGCGGGTTTGGATTTTTTCAACGTGCCACCCGAGCAAAAATCACAATATCTACGCATGTTTGGGGTTTGCGGAGTGGGGTGGATCGATGCGGGTTTGGCGGGTTGGGCTCTTCTCTTCCATTCTCGTCTCTTCTACACGTCGAACAACAAACACAAGTTTAAGTTACACAACCCAATAGGCAAATCAAAGGATTTAAACCTATAAACAATGAAAAAAAATGGTTCAGATCCATTCATGAAAGCGGTCTAGAGAGAGAAAAATACCTGGATTTGTAGAGGTGGGAGCAGCTCAGCAACCCGTCATCTGAGGAGGTGGAGTGGCGACGCCATGGTCTAATGAGTTGGAGGGCAGCGCAACGAGAGACAGATGGAGGGAGAACATACCACAGAGACCAGAGAGAGGGAGAGAGAGAGAGCAAGAGCGACGGAGAGAGAGACGAAGAGAGAGCAAGAGCAACGGAGAGAGACGAAGAGAGAGCAAGAGAGATGAAGAGAGTGCAAGAGTCAAGACAGTGCAGAAAAGAGAGTAATTTAGGTTAGGGTTTTTTAAGTATTATAGTTAGGCGGGTCGGATCGAGATGGGGTGGGCATCCGCAGAAAATAAATCCTTATACCCGAAACATGCCCTGCCTCGTACGGGTTGGACAAAATCCTACCCGAATCAGCTAAAAACTCTTCTAAATCCGCGCGGGGCGGGTTTACGGGTTGGATGGGTTTTTGCCCAGTCCTAATAAATAGCCCAAATTCTTTAATTCAAATACAAGTGAAAAAATTAAAATGACAATCCAAGATTCCAAATGGAGGCATAGCTCGGCTAAATGCCCAAAACCAAAACAAATAATATGTTTGGATTACTAGATACAATACATATTAGTATTACAAACTATAGAGAGTGAGAATTGAGATGGAGAGGCAGTGAAGGAAGCGAAGGGGGAGCTTTAGAGCTTCTACCTTATGGCGCCGTGGGGGAATTAGAGAATGGGATTGAGAGGCAGAGAATGAGAATAAGATGAAACCTACGGGTTTCAATGTTTCATCTTATTCTAATACCAAAATGATGTTGTTTTGTATTTTTATTATTTATTTTATTAATATAAAATATAAAATATTTATATTTATATTATTATATATAAATAATGGCAGTTAGCGGTTATAACCGACCCGTTTGAGCAGCCCTAGTAATTTGTATAATTTAATGAAATAATAAATAAAAGTATATATAAATGATGATTTTTACCCACCACTTTGAATAGATAGAAATATGTGAAGCATTTTCCATCCCATTTTCTGGCTTAGGTTATCCCACATCGGAGAAAAGCAATTAGAACAAGGGTAAGTTGCTATGATATAAAGAAAAACACGTGCACGGTGAAACTTACTTACCTGGACGGGGTCGATGGGTGATCAAGAAGGCCCATGGCCTAGGTCAGTGACTTTCATTGCACTAGGGAAGGGTGCTGCCCTGAGGTCTGCCTAAGTGGCAGAGCCTGCATCATAATTTGTGGTAGTGAGGGCCTGCGACCGCGCGGCCCTCATTCCAAAAACAGTATCAATTCTCATCTGCGTTTTTTGGAATTGCTTAAGGTTTACTTGCAGGCAATCTATTTGATAAAACGTCTAAAAGTATTTGTTGGGTTGAAAGAAATCGTTTCTGGGTTCTAAATTAAATGCGTTTGATTCATTTTTCTCGTGGGATTAATGGGTTTGGATTAGGAGAGCGCCCATCCCTTGAGAATATGGGTGCTTCACAACAACACGCCAAAAACTGAACTTATACTACAAGAAAAGATAAGTACTAGGCAATCCTTCGAATATTGGACTTCTTCTTCTCAGTAGTCAGTTCTCACTTACGTCCTCCCTCTCTCTCTTCGGGCTTGGTTTCCCTAGTTAATTCTTTGACTTCTCCTTCCGATTTAGATTCTTCAGTGCATGTCATCTCCTTCTTCTTTTTCTGTTGAAGGAATGCAACCAGTCTCATAGGGGCGATGTCAGCGTCATCGCTTTTCATCAGCTCTTCTGCAACCTCTGCTGGGGTGACCTCCACCTCGTTAAGGAGTCCTTCTAATTCTGAGGTAGTTGGAGGCAAGGATATTGAACCCGCATGGAGTGCAATAGGACATGTGGATGTGCATGTCCATGCGGCCTGGCCTCAACAATGCGGGGTCTATTTTGTCTTTGTAGTTGGTTGTGAACACAAGAATTCTCTCATCTCCACAGCTTGACCATAGCCCATCAATGAAATTAAGCAACCCAGATAGTGTTAGCTGTCAATCTTAGAGAACAAGTTATTAATTATAGTTGATCATCTCCCATGTTTTTTTTTTTGGGATAATCTTTACTTTTAGCAACCAACTAAAAAATAGCCTTGTAAGCTTGCAAATGGTGCAATTCATGCATTAATTAGTGCAAGAAAATGGCTACAATCTATAAATAGATTTTATATATTTATTACTTTTTTTATTATTATCGGTGACACGTGCTATTTTCTTATTGATGCTGACTTGGTATTTGACAATTTTTGTCAAAATATTTAACAGAAACTGTGTAGGAACTTATTTGTTACCACATGGCCAAAACATTTTGAAACCACATAGAGCTTATTGCAAATCGGATTGGAAGTTGCTTAAGTTTTGCTTGCAGAGAATTTATTTGATAAAAAAGTAATTCCAGAAATCATACATGTAACACATAATTCGTGGATGCCCTTGACAATCCATCACTCCCAACACCAATATTATGGAGACTCCAAGCCACTAGCTATTATCATCACTTATTTATCACACAAACACTTAAAAACTTTTTTTTTTTTTTTTTGAGGGATAAACACTTCCGAACTAACTCAAACACAAAGAAATACACCCAGCTTTCTTCCTCCCCTTTTCGGATTTGGTTTCAGCTGTTGTTGACTTCTCCTTCCAATTTAGATTCTTCAGTGCATGTCAACTACTGCTGCTTCTTCTTCTCTGTTCTGCAACAGATTTATAATAAAATCTATAATTTGTGAAGTTTTGGATGTATTTCGTTTCAGATGATTTTGAATGAAAAGGAATGGATTCGGATGAATGAAACTGTTGGGGATATAACTCTCAATTAATTAACCAAATAATTAATGAAAAATGAACTTCAACCGTTCAACCCAGTTACCTATATTAGACCATTTAGACGTTGAAGGAATGTAACCAGCCCTGTAAGGGCGATGTCAACATCGTCGCTTTTCATCAGCTCTTCTGCAACCTCTGCTGGGGTGACCTCCGCCTGCTTTAGAAGTCCTTCTATTTCAGTGAACTTGCTGTGACCTTCAATTCCCAAGTAGTTGGAAGCAAGGATTTTGAAACCGGATGGAGTGCAATGGGACATGTGGATGTGCATGTCTGTGGAGCCTGCCCTCAACAATGCAGGGTCTAGTTTGTCTTTGTGGTTGGTTGTGAACACAATAATTCTCTCATCTCCACAGCTTGACCATAGCCCATCCATAAAATTAAGCCACCCAGATAGTGTTGGCTGCAGTCAAATGGAGAGAACACGTTAATATTATACTTGTCTCCCATATCTTTTTCGGCTAATCATCTGTACTTTTAGCAACCAACTGAAAAATAGCCTTTAAATAAAAACAATAGAGTTACAATCTATAAACTCACCTGACTGCTGCCGCCGTAGAAGAAATGATGGCGTTCTTGATGCTTTCGGTCTTGCAGCACATTGCTACAATCAATATTTTCAATTACAAGAATAGATCGATTTGGGGTAGAGGCTAAGAGTCTCTTGAGCTCTGAATTACTACGCAGATTTGTAAGCTCCACATCATAGACGTCAAATCTCAAGTAATTAGCCATGGCTGCAATCAAGCTTGACTTGCCTGTACGAGGAGGCCCATACAGCAGATACCCGCGTTTCCATGCCTTTCCCACTCTCCTATAAAATTCTCTTCTCTTCACAAATCTGTCTAAGTCATCCATCAACTCTTTCTTTTGCTTTGGATCCATTGCCAGTGTGTCAAAAGTGGATGGGTGTTCAAGATGAACGTATTTCCATGTGAAGTGGCGTCCCATTGAATAGAGTCTTAACGCCTTCTTTTCTTCCTGTATGGCTTTTGATCTGTCTACTACATGCGGCAGATAAGTGTCGAGTACCTTTTCCTTGTATTGCTTGGAAAAACTTAGCAGAATTGATCTACTTTCGATCATTTTTGTCGCCTGAGAATCTCCTTTTACAGAATCATAATTTGATTTCTGCTTTTCAGTGGAAATGAATTCCCATGTCAAATGTATCCCCTCGAATGTGTCGACAATCTTTTCTCCTTTGCTGATTGTGATGGAGAGGTTCTTCTCACGCGGGGTCTTGAAAACTTTAAGCTGCCGGATAGAGGGGGTAATTCTTGTGCTTAAGTAGACTTCAGAAGCCTGGTAAATTTCATTGATGGAAAGCCCACGGTATTCATCAATAATGAGAGTCATTTGAGACGAGAGATTTCCAAAAAGGCCTTCAAGCCTCGATAAGAAATTCTCTTGGAGTTTTTGGGGAATAAGCTGGCTGGCTATGGTTTTGAACTCATTGAGGATAGTTCGGACCAGCATTGCTACTGCGGCGAAGGTCGTATATGCTGATAGAACTGATATTATTGAAGGCATGCTTTTTAGAGAGAACATGGTTGATGTGAAAGATTATTTGTAGGGAAGCTGAAGCTATAAGGTTCTAGAAGAGGTAAGCTTGGAAAGTGAGAATTCTGGGTAGAGGGTTTTATAACAGAAAAAAAAAGGGGATATGCATCTTCTACTTGAAGCTTCAGTGAAGCTTCCAGGAAATGATCAGGGCCGTGTGAAAAATGAGAAAAGCAACTGGGTAATTACCACGCAATATACAGGCGATGCAAAAGCAAGTATGAAGCAATATTTGAAACCGGCAAGACTGAAGCATGGGAACGTATGTCGTGTGGCAATACTTTTTGACTGCCGTGCTTCATCAATCATCACCCTTGACTCTTCAGTTGTCCCCAAAGTCTACATTTCACACGGTCGTAACGGGTCGTTGTCGTTGGATGACGATTAGTCTTCAGGTGCGGGACATAAATAGCCCATTGACTCCTCTAAGTACGTACCGCGCGAACTTGCCGCGAAACTTAAGCTTTGAATCAGGGCTCAATGCGGAAGGTACAGAGAATGAGGCATAAGATTAATTCAGACCATTTCAGGCTTTAAAACGTAGTGCATTCGCTTCATATCCAATACCAAAAAAGAAAAAACCATTTTAGTGACTCGTAAATAGTGACATTTCAGACTTTTAGTCTAAAAAAGATGCTATTAATTTTTTTTTATTATTTTTGATATGTTCACACAAGAAAAATGAGAGAAAAAATTCAAACTAATGACATTCGCTTCGTTAGTGACGCTTGTTAAACAATATTAAACATGTGATAAAAAACGACACATTTCATGATATATATATAGACTATAGTGATAATATGGTCTATGTATCTCATAATTAATTAAGGTGGAATTATATTAATTAATTCGGAAATGGTACAAAATATGCAGAGAATGTTTAATGGTAGTGTCAGAAAATGAACTCCAAGAACATGCACACGATGTTTCTATGCTTCTTCTTGGACAGTCTTTAATTTGCATGGGTCAAGGCCGTGTCTCCATTTCTATGACTTTGTTGTAAGTCCTTACCCACTGGTTAGAGAGTCATCATTGCCCATAAGGCTATAACGTATCTTACGAGTGTCCCATCATATGAGCTATGTTTGGCAATGAAGTAAAATCTTAATGGATTTTGGAAGTGGAACAATATTATAGAATATTTGATTGATATGATAAAAAAAAGTAAAAATATTTTATATAAAAAAGTGAAAAATTTTGTTTTATTGTGATTTTTTTATTTGAATAGTGATAAAAAATGATTGATTTGATGTAAAAAATAAAAATATTGAGATTAATTTTAAGATTTTTTTTTTTAAAAAAATGAGATGGGTCCAGCTACAGTATGGGTCCGTTCTCTTCACAAACGGACCCATGGGCTTCTTTGTTTTTCTTTTTTTTTTGGGTGGGGGGGAAGGCCGGAGGGGAGTTCAGATGCTCTATAATTGGTGTTTGAATTGGCCTTAATTTCCAAATGCTCTATATATAGACTATAATTGGTGTTGGCGACGGGGTCAATCTCGGTTATTTCAGATGCTTCACACGGAATCACACACTTCCCTTAACGGTCGTCTCAAATTTTTTCAAAACGTTCATATTCTTTTAATAAAAAAAAATTATTTAATTAAGATAAATTTATAAATTTTACAGGGATATAAATATCATTTCACCTCTTTGCAGTTTGATAAACCTCAAACTGTAATGAGAAGGGTGATATTGTAAAGTTTTTAAAATTTGATACATTAAATTGGGAGTTTCTTTTATTTATTTATTTTTTACTTTACTTTTAGAGTTAATTACAAAAGCGATGAAAGTTTAAGAGATTAAGAGAAGTTTTTCTTTTTTATTTTAATCGAAAAATATTTATTGAAGAAAAAAAAAAAACTTGTTTGGTTTCTGATAAATCCAAGAGAAAAGGACGAGAAATAAAAATCAGAACATTGATGAACAAGAGTAGTAAGTTTGATCTTTAAAAAATGATGCTCTCATATTTAAAAAATGAAAACCCACCTCAATTTATAATATTGGAACTATGGCTGATTTATACTGAATGGACCACTGCTTACACAAAAATGCATACCGAATGTTCTTAATATCTTCTTGATTATAAATGAAGTTCCCAAAAAAAAAAAGAAAAAAGGGAAAATCGACTATACCCACTGAAGTTTTAGGAGTTTTTTAATTTAAATCTCAAAGTTTAAAAATTAGCAATGTACCCCCCTAATGTTTCAAAAATTTTCAATTCAGACATTCTGTTACTAATTTTCGTCTAATTGGACATTTTTTTTTTAAAAAAAAAAACTTGAGGGTAATTATGTAATTTCATAGATTTCTATCCAATTTGAAATTTTTTGAAACATTAGGGGGTACATTGCCAATTTTTAAACTTTAGGGTTTAAATTGAAAAATCCCTGAAACTTTAGAGCGGTAAAATGGATTTTCCAAAAAAAAAAAAACATAATCCACATAACTATTAGTCATTTGTAGGGCTGCTCAAACGGTTATAACCGCCGGTTATTAGCGATAACCACAACTACTAACCGCCTTGGACAGTTATTTGTTTTCAATAACTGCAACTGCAACCGCCTAGGCGGTTAGTGGTTATTTTATCCAATAACCGGGCAATTATAACTGCATTTTTTTATTTGGGCTTTTTTTTTTTTTTTTTTTTTTTTGTGTGTTTTGGGTCTTTAGTTGGCTATTTTTGGGCTTCTTTTAAGGGTTTAAAGCCAAAAATGATAGAAGAAAAAAAAAAAAAAAAAACTTGTTTTTTGAGCGAGTCAATGTTTTTGGTCCAATACTAAATTATATGTTTAACATAATAGTCATAAAAGCCAAAATTCATTAATCCCAATACAAGTGAAAAAATTAAAATGACAATCCAAGATTCCAAATGGAGGCATAGCTCGGCTAAATGCCCAAAACCAAAACAAATAATATATCTGAATTATTGGATACAATACATATTAGTGTTACAAACCAGAGAGAGTGAGAGTCGAGATGGAGAGACAGTGAAGGAGACGAAGGGGGAGCTTTAGAGCTTCTGCCTCATGGCGTCGTGGGGGATTTAGAGAATGGGATCGAGAGGCAGAGAATGAGAATAAGATGACACCCTCTGAGTTTCAATGTTTCATCTTATTCTAATACCAAAATGATCGATGCCGTTTTGTATTTTTATTATCTATTTTATTAATATAAAATATTTAATATAAATTTTTATATTATTATATATAAATAAAGACGGTTAACGATTATAACCGCCTTGTCTTACCCCCTAAAACTATTAACCACAACTACCCTAAGCGATTAGCGATTTTTAATAAGCGGTTAGCGGGTCAATTATAATGGACCCGGTTTTAGTAGCCCTAGTCATTTGTATAATTTAATGAAATAATAAATAAAAGTATATATAAATGATGATTTTTACCCACCACTTTGAATCATCCCGTTTTCTGTCGTAGGTTATCCCACGTCGGAGAAAAGCAAGGAGAACAAGGGTAAGTGCTATGATATAACGAAAAACACAGGCACGGTGAAACTCACTTACCTGGACGGGGTCGATGGGTGATCAAGAAGGCCCATGGCCTAGGTCAGTCACTTTCACTGCACTTGGAAAGGGTGCTACCCTAAGGTCTGCCCAAGTGGCCGAGCCTGCGTCGTAATTTGTGGTAGTGAGGCCCTGCGTCCGCGCGGCCCTCATTCCAAAAGCAGTATCAATTCTCATCTGTATTCTCGGAGTTGCTCAAGGTTTACTTGCAGGCAATCTATTTGATAAAATGTCTAAAAGTGTTTGTTGGGTTGAAAGAAATCGTTTCTGGGTTCTAAATCAAATGCGTTTGACTCATTTTTCTCGTTGGATTAATGGGTTTGGATTAGGAGAGCGGCCCATCCCTTGAGAATATGGGTGCCTCACAACAACACACCCAAAACTTAACATATATGACAAGAAAAGATTAGTTCTAGACAATCTTTCGAATATTGACTTCTTCTTCTTCTCAGTTCTCACTTGCGTCCTCCCACTCCCTCTTCGGGCTTGGTTTCCCTTGTTAATTCTTTGACTTCTCCTTCCAATTTAGATTCTACAGTGCATGTCATCACCTTCTTCTTCTTCTTCTGTTGAAGGAATGCAACCAGTCCCATAAGGGCGATGTCAGCGTCATTGCTTTTCATCAGCTCTTCTGCAACCTCTGCTAGGGTGACCTCCAACTCGTTGAGGAGTCCTTCTATTTCAGCGAACAGGCAATGAGTTCTAATTCTGAGGTAGTTGGAGGCAAGGATATTGATCCCGCATGGAGTGCAATAGGACATGTGGATGTGCATGTCCATGCGGCCGGCCTCAACAATGCGGGGTCTATTTTGTCTTTGTAGTTGGTTGTGAACACAATAATTCTCTCATCTCCACAGCTTGACCATAGCCCATCAATGAAATTAAGCAACCCAGATAGTGTTAGCTGTCAATTTTAGAGAACAAGTTATATATTAATTATAGTTGATCATCTCCCATGTTTTTTTTTGGGATAATCTTTACTTTTAGCAACCAACTAAAAAATAGCCTTGTAAGCTTGCAAATGGTGCAATTCATGCATTAATTAGTGCAAGAAAATGGTTACAATCTATAAACTCACCTGGCTATTGGAGCGATCGAATTCTTCATATTGTCGGTCTTTTAGCTTAATGCTGCAATCAATATCCTCAATTACAAGAATAGATCGATTTTTAGTAGAGGTTAACAGTGTCCTGAGCTCTGAATTGTTACGTATATTTGTAAGCTCCAAATCAAAGACGTCAAATTTCAAGTAATTAGCCATAGCTGCTATCAAGCTTGACTTGCCAGTACCAGGAGGGCCATACAGCAGATACCCACATTTCCATGCCTTTCCCACTCTCCTATAAAATTCCTTTCTCTTCACAAATCTGTCTAAGTCATCCATCAGCTCACTTTTTTGCTTTGGATCCATTGCTAGCGTGTCAAAAGTGGATGGGTGTTCAAGATCAATATATATCCATCTGATGAAGTGTCTCTCTTTAAAATAGAGTCTCACCACCTTATTTTCTTCCTGTTTGGCTTTTGATATTTCTACTACATGTGGCAGCTAAGTATTGAGTACCTTTTTCCATGTATTTCTTGGGAAAACTGAGCCGAATTGATCTACTTTTAGTCGTTTCTGTTGCCTGGGAACCTCTTTCAGAATCATAATATGATTTCTTCTTTTCATCAGAAACGAATTTCCATGTGAAATGTATTCCCTCGAATATATCGATAATCTTTTCTCCTTTGTTGATGGTGATGGAGAGGTTCTTCTCACTCGGAGTCCTGGAAACCTTATGTTGTCCGATTGAAGAGGTAATTCTTGTGCTTAAATAGTATTCAGAATCCTGAAAATTTTCATTGATGTAAAGCCCAGTATATTCATCAATGATGAGAGTCATTTGAGATGACAGATTTCCAAAAAGTCCTTCAAGCCTCGATAGTAAATTCTCTTGGAGTCGTTGCGCCGTTGCGGTACGAGTTGGATGGCTATGGTTTTGACCTCATTGATCATTGTCCGGACCAGCATCGCGGATGCAGCGAAGGAGGTATATGTTGATAGAACTGATGATGCTGAAGGCATCATTGTCTGAGAAAGCATGCTTATGGGAAAGATGTGTAGGAAAATTGATGGTTCTGGAATTAAGGAAGCTTGGAGATCGAGTATTTGCAACCTGGGCTGAGGGCTTTTGATACTAGAAAAATAGGGGATCGATGTACTTGAATCTTGAATTTTCTTTGCAATTCTCACGAAGAAAAGGAAAATACTTGAGAGGTATATATAATTTTTACCAGAATTTTCTTACAGCTCTTGTAGCCATCCATATTTTATGAAAATGACCGTAACATAGCAATTTATATTTTGATGGGTTACGTGAATATTAGTTTTAAAGGTTGGCATCAAGTAATTGTTAGGGGTGTAAAGGCGGTTACGGCAATAACCGCTAACCGTAACCGCCTAGGCGGTTATTACATTTCACTAACCGCATTCACTAGGTGGTTAGTGATTAGTAAAACATGGAACTTTTTCAAAAATTGGCCTTTTTTTGGGCTTTTTTTGTTTTTGTTTTTTTGGACTTTCTCAAGATAAACATATAACTAATTTTCAGTTCTGAGCTGCCTTTTTGTTTTGTTTTTTTTAACCTCATTTGTTTTTGGCTTTTTTAGTGCCTTCTTGGGCCAAATTGTTATAAAAGAGCCTATATTGAAAAATAAAAAATATTTGACCCCAAATTTACATTTACTTGTACTTCTAAAAAAATTCCTTAAATATAAATCATAACCTGTTAAAATTTAGTTTTAACATGTAAAAAGTCCTTAAAAAAAATTTAGTTTTAACAAGGATTTGAATGGAGACTTCAATACAACATATAAAAAAAAAAAAAAAATGAAGTTCCACAATCCTTGTAGGTTAATTTTTTCACAATAAATGATACAAATAAAACTTCATCAATTCTTGTACATAACATTCTCTCATATATAACATATATAGACTTATAAGTTTATAACATACATTTGAACTAAGTCTCTAGATACTTAATTTTTATATTAGTATGAATTGGTATACTTATGACTTATGTCATATTATATATGTATAATTTTTTATTATATAATCATATAAATTAGAATGACAATACATTAATATTTCAATTGTGGTTAAAAATAACACATTGTTTAATCCAATGACAATTACTTAATTTGATATTATACGAATCACATTATCATTGTACATGAATTACGTGATTAACTTTAATAAGTATTTGAATTGCCATTGAATCATATGATCAAGTATTAATATTATACATTTATATTATTTAATATACATAATTGCATATATGTATAATGTATAATGCATAATTTATAACATATATGGACTTCTAAGTTTATAACATACATTGGAATTAAATTTCTAAATACTTAATTGTTATATTAGTATGAACTTGCATGATTATGACTTATATGTTATGTCATATCATATATGTATTGTTTGTTATTATATAATCAAATGATTTAATGATCAAATGATCATGTGATATAATCATATACATTATAGTGATAATATATTAATATTCAAATGTGTTTTAATTATCTAAAAAAAATTGTGATTTAAAGATTAATTGATTATGTTATATGTATAAATATTATTATAATTATAATTATAAAAATATATTATGTAAAAATGTGGTTAGCGGTTAATAAACCAATAGCTGCTAACCTCTAACCGCTAGACAGTTATTGCGGTTAGCGGTTAAGCGGGGTAGCGATTAACGGTTATAGCGGTTAACGGTTAGTGAGCTGTTAAATAACTATCCGCCTTTACACCCCTAGTAATTGTTACGTCAGCCTTTTGTTTTTGTTTTAATTATGTCAACTTATAAGAGACTTATTTAGTATTATATATAACAACATTCCAGCTGAGAAAAAAGCTACTTGACCTTTGAGACTAGCGGAGCATATTTTAGGTTTCAGTCCCTCCGAACAGGTAAATTAAATAAATAAAAGAAAAAAGTTAGTTTTACCTAGTTGCCTTTGAGTAGCTCTGAAAGGGGATTAGCTTGGTTATTCATTTAAATTATGGACGGTTTAATATATATATTTTTTGACATGTCCATACAAGGGAAGGAGGGGGGGATTCGAATTTGTGACCTTCGCTTCATTAGGCGTGGTTCACAGTCAATTGAGCTACTCCTTGGGGACAACAGTTTAATATGTTGCATGCCACCGAAAGACACTAGTGGCACTACAAAAAATTGATTTTTTAGTAACGACCCGTTAGTGTCGTGTCAAGCATATTTTAGGTTTCAGCCCGTTAGTCTTCTATTGGCTGCTAATATCACAGCCAAAATTAAGATCGGTCCGTACCATGCATGGCTGCAACTATGCAAGACACAAATACATAGAATACCCCTTGTAAATTAACAAAAACATTTGAATCCGTACCATGCATGGCTGCAACTATGCAAGACACAAATACATAGAATACCCCTTGTAAATTAACAAAAACATTTGAATTCATAGAAGGTAAACTGTAAAGTTAAGGTTTGAATTCAAAATTTTTGTTTGGATATCATATTAAATTACTATTTATCTAAAAAAAAGCTTAAATCGGAGATAACGAATTTAATTATTTAATTAAGAATAATGTTACAATTTACACCCATGTCATATGAGTTGACTAATCACTTAAAATACGCTATATCAACCATATGACAATGTAGATGCAATAATAGGTACCGAAGAGTAGCATCACTCTTTAATTAACTCTTTTTTATGGCTTCATCAGTTCATTTGCTACAAATTAACATTCTTTGCATGTTCAACCAACCTTCTATTACATGCTATGATTGCACTGCACCTATTCTCAAAACCCAGTTTGCAAGAAATTAACATCAATACAGATACCTAGAGATCATTTGAATATTATACATCTGTAGACCCATTAATGATGCATTACTTTGCTGTCAACTTACTAAAAAATATTTGTGTACAGATCGAGTGCATGCAGCTAGTATGACTGGGAAGCTGTGCTTCCATTTTTCTGATTTTCATGAGCTCCCTTTCTCCCCTTTTGCAGGGTTCATCAGCCATCCGGACTCAAATAATTCTAGAATTGGAATTTCCTTTTTGCTTTTATCTGCATTTTCCTCTTTTTTCCCAGCTTCTTCCTTGCCCACTTTGGTTCCCTCACTCTCCTTCATCTTTTCAACTTCTTGATCTTCTTCCTCCCTTGATTTCTTTTCCATGTTTTTTTCCTCTGTCCCCTTCTCTTGTTCCTCCTCGTATGTGCCTGAATCAACTGTCTTGCTGTCTGTCTCAGCCTCAGCTTGTGGCGTTTCTGCAGGCTGGCCGTGTGCTTCATCAACCATAATATCCTTTTCCCTTGCACTACCCGATTCCCAGTGAGTCAATGTAGTGATCATAAAAAACACAACTTGGTCGACAATCTCAGGAGCTTTCTCCAAAGCATCATCAAACTTTGCTGGGAAAGTTTCTATGATCTGGACAAGGTTGTCAATCCTGTTGAATACATAGGTTGATGGGGGAAACATTTTCTCCACAACGTTTTCAACGGCTAGGATGCAATCATCGGCAAAGGAGAGGATTGCTAGCCATTGATATTGCATCACATACGCTAGTGGACTGGCCAATTTGGCTACCCTTCTTGTCGTTGAACCTATTGGCCCATTAAAAGCTTGAGCTTTTGCATAAGCGCTATGAGCAATCGTCAGTATTGAAGCTCCACATGTGTGCAGTGGACGATGCCTGGAACTCATTCTGGCCGTTTCTCTTGGTTCCTTAGCAATTCAAGTGAAATGTGAGGAGAAGATTGCAAATATTTTCATGTCTGGCCGGCAAATGTGAATTATAATTTACTAGCTAGGGGCTTACCATATATAGACAAACATAATAGCTAATCATTTAATAGAAAATTAAATTATTGGTTCAATATAAATTAATAAATCCAAATAAGATCCAAGGGATCATTTTCTGACTGCATTCCGTTCTTACCTGCTCATTTTGCTTGACAATGTAAGTATAATACTTAATTTCTAACGATTAACATTTGCAAGGCAATGCTAATCATCTAATCATGGACATGCATTTTTTTTTCTTCAGAAAATAAATAAATACATACTTTTTTTTAATCAAGAAATATTTATTTAATAATAATAAAACCATGTTTGGTTGCTGAGGGAAAAAGAGAGAGAAATAAAAACCAGAACATTGACGAACAAAGTAAGTTTCATCCTAAGAAAATTAAAAAGAGAATCGAACTGAGAAAATTACGAGTTTAAAAAATAAGAACCCATCTCATATAATTAGATAAAACACAATCGAGTATAGAATTTATTATATATATAAGAAGAAGATCCAAACTTTAATTTCAAAGAAATTCAATGAAAAAAATATTAAAACACGATAAAATCATTAAAAAAATATATATAAAATGAATTGCTTTTGGCAATCATAATCACCCTATTTTCTAAGGGTGAAAAATCATATCATACCTTCGAATTGAAGAATCCACAATATTCCTCTGCGTACCCAGCTAGCAAAAACTGATAAAAATAAAAAAATAAAATAAAATAAAATAAAAAGAATTTCTTCATATGTCAAAAAGATAATAAAAAAATGTTCCATTTAAAGGTGGGAAACAGCTAATTAACGGTGTCGGTATCGGTGCCAAATGAAGTGGCTGGCATAGACTTTTTAGCGGGAGAATCTCGTTTACGGTTGTGGAGCTTCGTTGCTTGCGTGGGTAATGATTTGATGGGGGCAATACACATTGGTCCCTCGGCTCCAAGCCTTGTAAGAGTTCGACACGTGTTATTCCGATTTCTGTACTGTTTGTTGCTTAACAACCGAACGCTGCGTTTTGTTCTTCCTCCCTTCTAGTACTATTACTATTACAAAAACAGAACATTTTAACAATTTCAGATATTCAATATATTTAAGATTCTTATATAAAATATAGAAAGAAAAAAAATTATTCAAATAACTTTATATATATATATATATATATATTCGCGTGTACTGTCCATAAATTCATTGATGTTGATAGGACAAACACAATTCATCTTAATTTATCCCATTAAAAAGTATACTTTAATACCATTCAAAAATGTGATTTTCATTTTATTTATGGTAGTTATTTACACACTTTTTTTCTATAAATTTTTTGATTTATTTTTTATTTAAGTTCTGTTTGCTTCAGTGTAAAATAATTTTATTTTTTGCAATGTTATTACCGTTTGTTGGGATCTCCTCCTTTTTATATAGTTTATTTTCTATTAAATTGCTAAAAAAAAAAAAGGGGGAAGGAAATGGAAATGGACTATACCCTCCCATCACCATGTCCAACCCAAGTCTCACCCTGTAAAGAATAATTAATGGAATTCGATTCTCTGACGGTGGCTTTTGCACCACAACTTAGAAAAGTTGTAAAAACGAGTGGTACTCTTATCACAAGTGTGATTTTCCAGCTCCATATCATTTTGCACAAGGCCAAGTGCTTGCTTGGTCTTCGTAAGAAGATGGTTTTCTCCTTTCCATATGCTCGAACAATGCAGAAATCCGAAACTTCGCTTGGTATGTCTCGTCAGTTTTCACGTTTCATGTCCTCCTTGTGATTTATGTTAAACCCTTCGTTTAAGTAGTTTATATACTTTGCTTCTTGCATTTTCCTTTGCATTCCTGCTTTTCTTGCAGCTTAGGTCTTCATTGTTCTGTTATGATCTTGCTTTCTGGTTTTTGAGTGCCACCTTTTTCTTCTAAGGTTTGAGAAATTGTGCTGCTTATAATGGATTATGGCCTAGGTCTGTTTCTTTCTCTCTTTTTCAATTTTCTTTCCTTTCTTAAGAATCATTGCAAATTGTTTGTGATTACTGATCTTCCTTTGGTAAGAGAGGTACCCTTTTTTATGGCAGTTCTGAAGTTCTTTGGAACTATAGTAAATGCCCTTTTTTTTCTTCTTCTTTCAATTGTGTACTTTTGGGGGATGCATATTGTTTTTGATGAGCTGCAGCCTCGCCCCTTAGCTGTACTTATGTAATGCATCATGTATGTATGTATAATGTATGTTTGTTTGAGTGGGTGCATGTTTTGGATAGCTAACAATTCCATTTATTGCTTGACTTCATCATCAGTACATTGACACATGCTATGCATTTGATTGGTAAAGGAATACCTGGAGATGGAAGATGTTTGTTCCGGTCTGTCGTTCATGGAGCTTGCCTGAGAAAAGGGAAGCCATCTCCAAGTGAGAGCCACCAGAAAGAACTTGCAGATGAGCTCAGAGCTAAAGTACAACATAAACTTATGTTTACTCATTTCACAAGGAGAGTGATGCTTTGTAATTAGCATGTTTCACCTTTTCACTCTTTCCCATTTGCATAAAACATATTGGAAACTTGTTTGACTCCTGCCAATTACTCAACATCATTTCTCAGACTAATTGCAGACCAGCTTGTTCAGTTTTTTAATAGAGTAAAAATTTATTTATTTTTTCATATAACTTTTCGAAATCTACCCAATCAAGTTGTTTAATGACTTTATCCTTTCGTTTTGGTCAATTATTTCAGTCCATTCTGGTCATCCTTTCTTACAAAGCAAACATAAAATGGCTTGGACAGGTGGTAGATGAATTCATCAAGAGGCGAGCAGACACTGAATGGTAAATTTTCTTGAGAATACTCGGTGAGACTGTGGCTTCATTTTGGATCATTGTGCTTGTTGAAGAGGACTGCTCTCTGTTTCTACCATTCCATTTAAAATCAAATACTTAATACAAAATTAATAGGTTAGATTTTGAGAAGTTTAACCCGTATAATTAAATAACCCGTGTCGATAGGAAACAGAATTGACAAATCCTGATGAGTTGCAATTGGAATGGTCCATCTTTAATACTCATTTAAGCAAAGTTTTCAAGCCTTGATTCACTGGCAGGTATCTTGAAGGTGATTTTGACACGTATGTTGTACAGATGCGACAGCCCCACATATGGGGAGGAGAGCCTGAGTTGCTGATGGCCTCCCATGTTCTACAGTAAGCTCGCTCTTTCTCTTCATTGAGCCCTGTAGAAAATGATCTCAAACAGATTGCCCTGCATGTGTTTATGGGCTTTGGCATTACATTATCATTATTCATCACACAATTTTTCCATTTAGGATGCCAATCACCGTGTACATGAAGGACAAGAAATCTGGAAGCCTCAAAATTATAGCTGAATATGGTCAAGAATATGGTAAGGATGACCCCGTCCGTGTCCTTTATCATGGTTATGGACACTATGACGCATTGAGGAGCCGAACTCTTGGTGCAGAATCCAAGCTGTGAGATCTCTTGCTTTCCTGTTAATTTATGTTTCTCAACTCAACTGCATCCATCAGTAATGTTTACATGAATCCATTTATGCTGGAGGTCCTGATAGGGTCTATTTGCCCAAGAGACAAGTGGGCACTATTAGGGCCCTCGCTCATTAGGGAATTGAGAAGGCTTCAATTCAGTCAACCAATAGCAGCCAATCCCGATCCATGTATTACATGGACTTTTATGATTTAGATTTTAATGCAACAATTTTTTAGTGCTGATGCCTTATGAGTTTTCCTTGTGGGTTATTGGCAGATACAAAAAAAGATGAAGGGATAGTTGCAGTAGACTAGAGCCAACTTCGGACTCTTGGAGTGTACGTACCCATTTGGTTTCTGCGACATTCTAGAAATGAATGGATTTGAAATCACCTGCTATGAAATTCGTAACTTTGTTCTGAAATTAATTACAATTTGCCGTTTCTTTATTCCTTCTGCACTCATCTTATACACGTTGTAAAGAGTTCAACAACTACTGAGACTCGTATTCCTACATGACAACAAGATTTGATACTTGATAAACCAGACTCCCATGACCACACTGCTACTTGGCTCCTACTTAGACACTAATACAAGGATCACAACCCAACTGAATAAAATCACAACAAAATAACTGAGATGCGTACATGAAAAGTAATATTAAATACTTGACTCTCATAGTCTCATTCCACATCAACCCAGTAAGATGAAATTAGGATGAAAGTTGAATATATATAGCTTTACTCGTATAGAAATGAGTAACAGATTAGAAAGAGAAAATGGAAAATGGAAAAATTGCGGTTATGAAGGAAGAGGTGGACCATGGATTACTGAAATAGTCACGCATCAAGGTTGCTCTCCACCTAGGCCATTGAGATCTATAATACCTGTTAACGTCACGAGCTATCTGACCATAGTAGAATTCGGAGATGAGAGTGTCGTTGTACAACCCGTTGAAGAGATTGGATACCTCTTCTGTACTCATAGCATGCACAACAATCTTTTCATCACAGAGCAGGTCCGCATCCTTGCTGGAATTGATGAGGCAATCCAGGAGTACTGCATTAGACGTGAACTGATCCATGCAATGGCGGTCACATTGCTCATACGCTATAAGATTTCGGAACAAAGATTCTGAGTTTCCTCTGACTTTTATGGGAGGGATTTCAAACACCCCTTTGCTGAACTTAATGTTCAAAACATCATCAGGAGTTCCCTTCTTGAATATGACTCCGGCCCGTAAGAGGTCTGTCACCGGAGGAAAGAGTTGCAAGTTTATGTTTTCAGGTCTTCTCCGACCGAACGTGGAAAGTAAGCAGCTGTGCAGTAAGTCAAGTATATGCTTAACTTCACGGCCATTTGCTCTGTATTCAGCCGGCACTGTCACCAACATCATATTTTCAAAGAATTTGAGAACGAGCTTAACCAGAAAATGGGGTTCTTGTTCGTTGACAGCTACGGTAAGCTCAAACAGGCGCTGGAGAATAAACCAAGGAATTTGGTTTTCCAACAAAATCAAGTCATGATACAAATTTTCATACATCCAGGACGTGTTAAATATAGGGTCATCACAGTGTCTTTTTACAATGTATGCCTCTTTTCGAAAGAGCTCAATGAGAAAGCAACCATCAACAACTAGCATTTCTATGAATTTTTCATCGTTTAGACTGAATGGGTCTGCATAATGATCCCGTGCAGGCTTCTGCAACCTTCTAATGCTTTCAACAATGTGCTCCAAAGTTTCCTCTGGAGTCAGCGGAAACCGTTTAAGGAGGGATCCTAGGTATCACATTTTCATCTCATCCATGGGCACTAATCTTTCAGTGCCGCGGTGATAAGGGCCAATGGAGATCGACTGTTAGACTCAAAAAAATGCATGTTTGAATTATAGAAAATTATGTCGCCTATTATATTTCAATCAAATAAAACTCATATAATTATGAACATTAAAAAAAAAATACAAAGCAAAATAAACAAAATCCCTTTTTTTATGAATACAATAATATATATATATTTCACTCAATATTTAATTCAATCAAAATCAATATATCATCTAATATCATATTCAATGCTTAATTATTTATTTAATGTTCAAAATTAAAATGAAGAACATCTCAACAAAAATTTAATAAACAAAACTGAAACATAAAAGGAAAAATTGCGTGTTAATAAATAGAGAGATTAATTCATTAACAAAAATAGAAAAGGAAATTATCAAAAACGGGTTCAATCTCACTCACTATTTGAACGGTTAAATTATTAAATTAGAACTCTAAGAGGGATTTAGGCTATATATATATGTCCTTTAATTTTAGTTTAATTTATATATTAAAATATTATTGTTATGAGAAACAAAAAAAAAAGAAAAAAAAGTTAAGAAGAATAATTACATCCAAGTTGAATTTTTAGGCCAATAAATTCTGTTTTTGTTAATGTTGAGGAGTGGAGAAAGAGAAAGATTGAAGTGGAGAGAAAAGATGAGAGATGTTAATGTTAGAGAGAGGGAGAGAGGGAGAGAGAGAGACGTGGAATGAGAGTGGAAAACTTGGAGAGAAAAAAGAAAGAGTGTGGAGAGAGAGAGGAAAAAAAAAGGAGAGAGGGAGAGAGAGAGAAATATATGAATGGATTTAAGGTATGAGGAAAAAAAAAAGGTTAAGAAGAATAATTGCCTCCAAGTTGAATTTTTAGGCCAATAAATTTTGTTTTTGTTAATGTTGAAGAGTAGAGAAAGAGAAAGATTGAAGTTGAGAGAAAAGATGAGATATGTTAATGTTGGAGAGAGAGAAAGAGACGTGGAATGAGAGTGAAAGACTTGGAGAGAAAAAAGAGAGAGTGTGGAGAGAGAGAGGAAAAAAAGGAGAGAGGGAGAGATAAACATATAAACGNAAAAAAAAAAAAAAAAAAGGTTAAGAAGAATAATTGCCTCCAAGTTGAATTTTTAGGCCAATAGATTCTAATTTTGTTAATGTTGAAGAGTGGAGAAAGAGAAAGATTGAAGTGGAGAGAAAAGATGAGAATGTTAATGTTGGAGAGAGAGGAAAAAAAGGAGAGAGTGATAGAGAAACATATGAATGGATTCAAGAGAGAGACGTTGAATGAGAGTGAATGACTTAAAAAAAAAAAGAAAAGAAAAAGAAAGAGAGAGATGTTGAGAGAAAGGATAAATGAGAGATACAAAGAGAACAAAAATATGAACCGGTTAATTTTTAAATGTTCGGTTTTTAAAATAATAAGTTAAAAAATCAGTTTAGTCTTTTTTTAAAAAAAAAAAAAAAAAAAAACAGGTTTACGCTAATTAATGACATGTGGATTATATTGAAACATAATTAACGCAATTAATGACCGATTTTTTAAGAAAAAACCTGTTATATATATGACTTCTTCTTCTTTTTTTTTTTCTTTAGAATCCTAAATGTATTAATGTACATATTAAATTGACTCAATGTATTAATACATAATAATTTGATTTATATTATTTGTTTCCTTATTTAATTTGGACATTAATAATACTTAATTTATTGAATAATTTATATATATAAAACTTTTGAAATGTAATTAATGCAATTAATGACCGGTTTTTTACTCTTAAAAAGTCGATTTAACATTACCATAAAAAGGGTTTACGTCACATGTCGCAATATTAAGGCACTTCTAAGAGTGATTCGGCTTTTATATATATATATGATTTTTCATAATACTAAGCCCATCTCCTCTCCTGTCTTAATATAAACATTTTTTTTTTTTTGACATGTCTACACAAGAGGAGGGAGAGGAGATTCGAACTAGTGACATGCACTTTATTAAGTAAAATCTCAGTCAATTGAGCTATCTCTTGAAGACAATATAAATATTATGTTAAATGTTAGGTGAAGGTAGATTGTAACAGCTAACGCAATTTCGACGCATGCATATGAAATTTAATAGACTTCATTACTTGTTGGCTAAGTCACCACGTAACCTAACAATGAAATTTGACCTAATCAACGATGAAAACAACAGATCGAAAAACGTTAGGTAAACTAGTGGTCAAAACTCAGACCAATTCTTCTTAGTCGAGTGGCTAATCCTCTATAGAAACTTGTGGATTTGGATTAAGATTTGCGCTCAGATAGAATTGGAGTTATTATGGACACCTCATTGCACGATATATGAATCTCATATGTACCATCCTAGCAGAGAACCAATATCCAGGGATGACCAGCTTCTCTTACCTCTCATAATTCACAAATACTCCATACAAACAAATCGAGAGGGATAATCATCCCTCTTCTATAGCCTGATATATTTATGAATATAGTTGTTCGTTGTGTAATTCACAAAGTGGCCTAACAACAATATTGCGAGGAATTGGAATCCCTACACTTGGGTTATTTGTATTGCACGTGATTCGAGCAACCCCACGCAGAGCCTACGTACTCTGGGCAACCAAGAGTGTAAGGAATCATCAAACATTTCTGGCAACCAATTGGGGGAATATTCGTCATGCTTTGCCTTTATTTGTATTGTGATTGGGCTCAAGATAGAACAGGGACTATTGTCCGTGAAACTCAAGACTATCCCATCATACTGTTGTAGCTAAGATATCCCATTGATGGCGAACCAGCTTCTCCAGCCTCATGCATGATTTGTGAATGCTGGTGAAACAGAGTTATGGTGCTCTGTAATTCTCAAGGGATCAAGATAAACTAGATCTCAATATACATATACATATAGATACATTCATACATTCATACATACATACATTGGTGAAAGAAGTCTATGAAAGAAACAATACTATTAACCATCTCTCCATACTTCCCGCAAAAGTTGATACCTGACAACCTTCCGCCCACTGCCTGTCTTCAGCGTCAAGTTGGGTCTCGCCAAAGTAGGAGAAACCCGGAAGTTGTCTATGACAATGGAAGTTATGGGTGAATCCAACTCATCAAGCTCATCATCACTGGTGTATGCTTTTCGAAGCACTGACGATCCGCTCATCATAGATTGACTTCCAACCTCTCCTAAGATGCCTGTTAGTGAAGCTGCTGGAGGTGGTTGATAAACTGTTGGAGCAGCAGTGCATGGAAAGCTTGTGATAGTATCTTCCTCAACCTCAAGAAGGTCCTAAATCAATATAAAACCAAGCAGAAGGAAATCAAGGCTACCATAGTGAGTTCCATGCAAAATGTTGTTAGTTAGATTCTGTAGCAACCAATCACATAAAAATGAAACCTATGAAATCTTAGCAGGAATGAAGGAGAAAAACTGAGGGGAGGCAAATATTTGCAGTTAATAAGAGGTTCTAGAGGATGTACTAACCTCAGAATCCAGGGCCTCAAAAACAGCCCCTGGAATTGGATCTGGGCAGAACTCATCGGGGACAAAATTGTTAAGAACCCTCTTGATCAATGATGCACCAAATTTGGGGCATACCTAAAATATATTAAAATTAAACAGTGAATAGGGTAATTGATCCCAAAGAAAAGTGAAGCAAAAGAATAGGGAGAATGAAAATCAACTGAAAGCGTTGAAGTTACAGGATTTGACCTCTTTTCTTGTGGACCTATCCCCAAGCATTTCAAAAGGAAGCATCATGAGATCACTCAATGCATTAAGGAGATGGAAAGCCTTGAAGGATGTCTCACATTCCAGTTTCTTGTCACCATCAAGTTTACTCTCATCTTCACAAGCATCGCTATCATCAATGCCAAATAAATCCGTAAGCCATCTTGACCAGTTCCCTATCTGAAAGCACAAATAAAAGAGAGCAATAAATTTTAGTCAAGAATACACAGAATCACTGATTCCTTCATAATAATAGAACTTGAGGCCATCTTTTGGAAGACCAATATTAAGTCAATTTTTGCATACCATCAATGATAAGGCGGCAAAAATATTATCAAAGTGGACTCACTTGCATAATTTAAAATAAACAGGTTCTGTAGTACCTCAAACCCCCCCCAAAAAAAAAGGGTTCTCTGCAGTGACATTATACATCTTTTAATGTATTCATTTCTGATATCTAACAATTAGCTACTGAAGAAACATGGTAACAGGCTCACGAAAAGGGTATAAAGCACCCAATGTTATAATAATCAAAACATTTTTCTATTTTTCTCATGGCCCATAAAATCATCCAAAAGGACTGAAGCAGATAAAAACAGTTAACTTCTCGGAAATAAGAATGAGAAAGGTGAGAAAATGGCTGCAAAATGATGATATCAAAGTATCCCACAGAAAAAAAAAAAAAAATTACTCACAGCATTTTTTAGCTGCACACCAGACCCAAAGCTTGATTTCCCAGCAGGAATGGGAAGAACCTTAGAATCACTAATGGGATCAGAAACAGGATCTGTCGGCATCTCTTCAGCTGATTCACGGAGAATAGCATTGAACATTGCCACATCTAGTCTGCACACCAACTGCTCCATTACCTAGAAACACAATAGAATAGCACATATTTTCTGTCAGATTGCATTTCCAAAAAAGTAAAAATTATCCAAAAATTCACAGAAGACAAAAACATGTTCCGAAGAAGTCAATAAATTTTTTTTTTTTTGGTTTCATTGGGGGGGGGGGTATCATAAGAATCCTAGCCCTGAGAATACTAAATGGATGAGAGACGATGTGGCTGTTGTAATTATTGTTCAAGGGGTTTTGAATTCCCAATCTCTTTTGTTTTTCAGCACTTACCCCACGCCACTAGGCCCAGCAGCCCAATGTTAAGGCATATGATCTACACATGCTCAAGTATACTGGGATAGTAACTGGCCCAATACATTAGAATGTGTGTGTCAACAGAAATATATATATATAAGTTGCTAAGGTGGCTAGAGCAGGCATTGGTTCCAAATATCCTGCATATGCATGTAACTTACATTCCTTTTATCATTAAACTTCATTATGCAACATCCCAGCCTAGTGGAGCAAACAATAGCCAAATTGTTGGCTTTGTTTGTTAAACTACATCACATTCCCACACACTACTCACTTCATTTTTTTCAAAAAAATCAACATCAAAACATTCTCACTTTTATATCATATCATTCACTTTTTATATCACATCATTTCCTTTTTATTACTATTAAAATAAAAAATCACTACAAAACAAAAAAATTTCACTTTTCAATACCACTTTTTCACATTCCTAAATCAATCATTATTTTCTTTTTTAATTTTTTTAACTATGAATACTGCTGTGTAATGTTGTTGTTTGCCAAACGGCACCGTTATTTTGGATGGCCGGGAAGTGCAAAAGAACTCGATTGATGAGATGTTTGGGACAAAAATAATGCCATTAGACTACAGCGTCAGTAACATTCAGGCCACAAATTGCATTTGCACCACTTTAGAATAGAGCATCAATAGTAATAAGCAATGCTATAATACAAACAAAGATGCAGTGATTGACATTACCATGAACATACCCTCCAATTGATTAATTTTAATGTTCATGTATCTAGTCAAGAATAAATCATCCACCAGAATGGATTCATCAACTTCAGGTTTCTAAGGAAATGTACGTCCCCACAGTTTAACTATCACATGATCATACACACACAACTTGGCTTTTCCATTTCGATTCACAGACTAAAAGTGTACCATTTAAGAATCTCATTCTTGTAAGACATATTTGAGGAATTTTCAATACATTAACATACCAATTTTGCCAGCAATGGCAAGCAGCCACACTCATGCCCTCCAGCTCGAAGAGGACAAAGCCTTTCACAAGCATCCTTGAAAGCTTTTTTCCAAAGATCTATAGACAAGTTCCCTTGCTCCTGATCACCTAAACCATATCTCCTTCCATGGGTTTTCCTTGAGCCTGAGCTCTTAGTAGCAGCAGGCTGCATATGTGGAGTCAGAGTCTGGATACACCAAAACAGCAAATGAAATATTATCAAAAATTTCAATGTGAGAGAACTTAGCAGAAGCAAAAGCAGAAAGAAAGAGAGAGAATTGACCTGCCACCATACAGACTCAATGATTCGGTTGAAAATCCAAGCCTCAATATTTTCCAATGCAACAATATATGTTTGTGGGTCCTCCCAGTCATCACAATATTGCACTGTATTATTTTTCTGTTCCCCATTAAGAGATGACTCATGCCACTTCAGGGAAGAAGTCTCACCCAACCCATTCCCACCACCACTACTATCAATGTTTGGTCCAGCAGATAGTTGCAATTTCTCAACAGCTTGGCTGATGATTGCCCTCAACAAAATTGAGTTTGACAACCAGAAAGTCAACCTGTTTAACAAAGGTAAAAAATTTAACTATAAGTCCAAACAAAAGTAGGATTTTTCCTGGAAGATGAAGATTTCCCTGAAGGTTTCTATGTTGAATTAGAAAGCCTGGCATGAGTAATATGTATCACTAAAAAGACAGTTAATTGTCTTTAGATTCAGCTACCTGGGCTTCCATTTTTTTTATGATAAGTAAATCAATTTCATTCAATGGGCAGAGGGGCACAACCCTAGTACACGGAGAGAATACACGAGAAACCCCAATCATAAGAAAAAGACGAACACAAAATACCTTGACAATTTGCAAAACAAGATCTATCTTCTCTATGATAGAAATATCAGCATTTAAAATCTGCCAACCTCATAATGCAACATCATTTGCAAATGCTTTAAAAATTATGAAAAAGTGAATTTGTACATACCTCGGAACATCATTTCCACATGCTTTAGCAACCAAAACTAATCCTGAAACAGCAGTTCTAGCAGCACTTGCCCTATTAGCTGGGGACCTCGCTTTACAAGCATGAAGATAGAACCTAGAAAGACGCCGAGCAGGAGCATGGACCTTGTTGGCAGAACTCCCATGTTCAGCAACCACTGAGTAAAGGGCAGCCTCGACAGCAGCAGCTTCCCGCAACTCTTCCTCAAGCATTTCAATTTTAGATTCTAATTCGACTTTGCCATCAGAAAAGCCATTTATTGTTGCTTTACTTTCAGTAACAACTGAATAAAGGGCAATCTCAACAGCAGCAGCTTTCTGCAACTTTTCCTCAAGCATTTCAATTTTAGATTCTAATTCAACTTTGCCATCGTATAAGCCATTTATTGTCGCTTTACTTTCAGTAGATGAATGACTCGGGGCACTACCTGCTTCTGGAACATTAATATTGTTTCCCTGTCCCGTGAGCTGACTGGTGCTTAACATCTCACTGCTATTGGCAGATTTGAAAGGGAACTGAACAGACTTCACATGCTTTAGTTTATTAGTTTTAGAAACACTTTCCTGAAGTCCAAGTGAATTCCTGCTGAATGAAAGAGTATCATTCCTTAATTTGACTTGCTTACGGGCAGCATCTTCAGATAAATTACCAACTAGTTTGTCTTCTTCTACATGATGTTTCTTCACCTCTAAGGTCTGTTCTTCCTGTCCATTTTGTTGAATCTCATTTTTCTCTTTGTTTTTCAAAATGCCAACATTAACACTTTCTGTGTTATCATTTACTGATGCTGATTTGTTCTGCAATTTAATGACAAATGGCTGTTCAAGTACCCAAAACTACACAACTAAATCTGCTAGGAAAAAATAAAGACAAACAATCAGATTGATTCCTCCTGACATTGTCAGCATACCACACAGACAGATCTAGAGCTGCAGTCCATTGACTCCACCATTTCCTAGGTTTAGAACTATTACACCAATGTAAATGCAACAAAACATTTACACCTCTCTCGTGAAACTTTTGCAACTGGGTGAAAACTAAATCCATACATATTTTCCAGGTCTATCGCTAAAGTGGCATGAGAGCATCACATGCTAACAAAAGATGCATCAGTCATCTTATAAGTAACTTAAAGACGGTACCACTTGAAGAAATTCATCGAGTCAGAACAGGAACCCATTTAAGTTTGAACACTGCATCCAACTGAGCCAAAACTAGTCAAGAAAAACATAGTCATGTAGGCATACGAAAACTTGTGACGTTTTATTGCATGGAAATGGGGGCATTGGATTTAATTCAGTTTGACAGTTCAGTTAATTTGGAATTGATATAAAATTACAGAAAAATTCAACCCAATAATTATACAGCAACACCAGGAATTTCAAATCATGTAGAACTGAAATTCCTATTGCACTTCAATTTCAAGCAGCCAAAAAAAGCTAATATATTTTATGGATGACACCAAGAAATATGCTCAATGCAACAGAGAAGGCAATTCATACAAAAGGGGATAAATTTTTTGATACATTCAGTGCGAATGATAAGAAAGCAATGATATTGAGCACCTGCTCTCTTTGAGGTCGTGAACACCCGGTATTCTCAAGAGCAGAAGATGCAATTGTTCGCGATGAATGTGACGAAAAATCTTCATCATCGATGTCGTCATCATCTGTAAACGATGCAATCTCAGCTTCCTCATCATTCCCTTCACTTGCTAATCCCGAAAACGATTCACTTTTGTCCAATGAAACTTCCTTGGACAAGCTGCCCTTCGGTGATGAGCCGGAACTATCTCTATCAAGAGGTTGAATGCTAACGTAAAGAACTGGTTGCACTGAGCTCTTAAAACTCCGTTTGCAGTTCACTTGAGCACTTATGGTTATGGTTTCCTTGATGACTCCATAATCTGCAAGATTTACAACAGCCGACCCCAAGAGTTGACCTTTCACTGCCCTGTCCTTCCGAGGCTCGTACAAGTAAAACTCTAAGCTGTTCTTCAGAAAACTCTCACGGGTTGTGGCCTTTTTGGATGCTTCCCTATATAAAGTAACCGGAAGCCTGAAAGACTCGCCCATTCCAATCCGCCCATCCCCAACACCACAAGTAAAGGACCCAGAATTCCTATCACCATTTTCCCACTGAACCACCACAGACTGAGCAGATTTCAAAGACTGTGATTGGGGCCATGGCTTGACCTCCTGTACATGGATAAGGTAATCAACCTGAAATGAAACACTTTTTCGACTCTTTGATCTTAGCCCAAGTACCATTATAATGAAAAAATGTCGGCTTGGCCCTCAGCGGGTACGATCAGTCACAATGCATCTATGCTACGAAACCATAACACAATGAAAGAGTACGATTAGAGCAAAGCAAATCAAAAACTGGCGCAAAAGTCCATAGATTATCGTATAATGTGAATAAACAAAAATGAAAGAACATATACCCTGAGCATAAGAAAGAGAATGAAAACAAAAGTAAACGTGCGTAAGTCTTCAAATCTCAAATTATTAACAGTCTTGGGTATAACTTCGCCCACCCCACTCATTCATCTATACAAAATACACTAAAATACACCATATATTCCTGAAGAGTAGCCCCACAAATGAACCATACAAAATCAGAGTTGACAATCATTTCCCAATTACTAACACGCCACAGAGAGAGAGAGAGACAAAAATTCCTACTCATACGGTCATACAGAGGAAGCTAATTATATGAAAATGGTATCAGTAACGGTCAAACAATGATTTTTTTAAAAATTAAAAAAAAAAAAGAAAAAAAAAAAGGAGATGGTCAGCAAGGCATTCAGAGAAACACTGATTTATGGTAACGTGTAACAGCATCAGATCCAGATAAAAGAATCAAAGACAAGCCTTAATAAGCCAAGAAAACGAAGAGCGCTGTTGAGTAAATGTGCGTACGGTAGAAAATAGAAATGAGTCTCGCTGATTAGAGTTGATGAATGCAGAAGAGAATGAATATGAATATGAACAGAGGCTGGAATGCCCTGTTTGTCAAGTGATTGTCAGAGGTGAGCTTTTGTTTTCTTTCGATGTCAAGTGTGTGAAAAGTGTGCTTTGAATATAATGGAAGCTGAGAGGCCAAGAAAAGCTCGGAGGTGAAAGGAACAGAAGGAAGGGACCAAAGCTTACGAACTACGAGCGGACGATCTTGAGCTTTCGGGCCCAGTTCTCTCTCTTATTGGGCTCCTTTGTTCCCCCGAAGAAAGATAATCCTCTTTCTTTCTTTTTTTTCTTTTTTTCTTTTTTTTAAGTCTATGGATTCCAGTTCCAGCTTTAAAACCCAATTTTAGTCATTTGCCAGGTCGCCTCCCTCGAATAAACCCAAATTTCCAGGTAAATCCAAATAATTTTCCGCTCGGCTTGGCCTCACTCACCTACTAATCTTATCAACTTTTGTGTTATCTTGTAAATAATTTATTGGTTTCGACTATTCTTCATTTCACTTATTTTCAAATCTCGACTTTTCAAAATGTTCAGTCATTTTTATTTTTAATTTTCTTGTAATTTCTTTTCCCCTTCCTCACTTTGAATTTTCGAATCTCGACTTTTCAAAATGCTCGGTCACTTTTATTTTTAATTTTCTTGTAATTTCCTTTCCCCGTCCTCACTTTGAATCTTCGAATCTCGACTTTTCAAAATGCTCAGTCACTTTTATTTTTAATTTTCTTGTAATTTCCTTTCCCCTTCCTCACTTTGAATAGAAAAAAAATTAATAAACAAAAATAAAATAATTTATTGGTCAAAAGAATATGAATAACTAAATATCAAATTAGCTAGGACTCTATTTATGCATGTGATATTGATTATTGCACATTCCATCCTCATACTCATTCACTCTCCATGCTCGGGTTGAGGATGATCGGACAACCTTCATTGTCATTGTCATCATCTTCTACTAAGATTGTCTTGTTCTCGTCCATTGGATTTTTTATTTTTTATTTTTTATCTGCCCTTTATGCTCTACAATAAGCTAGTCCAACCAAGCAACTATGGCGAAAAACCTTTTCGGCATTTCAAAAACTCCATGTACTCAAAACTCAAATATACAATAGTGATTCTAAAACCATTCGTTACGTGCTCATATAATAAATATAGTAAATCCCTCGTGTATAAAACAAGGGTTTATGATCATCCAAATACCGAGTGAATTTAGAGTTCAAAACCATGGCAATAATATAGGAAATATATACTCATTTGCTAAATTGGCTGATCCTATGGGATTTGCATGATGTGAGTTGCTAAATCTTCTTCTTCTTCTTCTTCTTTTTCTTTTATTCTGATGAAAATGGTTAGATTTCATGGAAGAGTTAATGGAGGTGTTTGGCTTTGAGCCTTCGACCTTGAAGCTTAATGGTGATAATTAATATAAGAAAAAATTATAGTTTACCCCTTTAAAGCTGACAGCGTTTTTCAATTCGAATACCAAAATTTCAATTTTTACAATTCATCCCCACAAAGTTCCAACTTTTTTCAATTCGACCAATATTATCTCAAACTTCCCATATTGCCCCCATTTTTTATAAATAATAATAAAAAAAAAAAAAAAATTGGAGGTGCAAAATGGCCAGATGGCCAAAAAACCACCCCGAATTTTTAATTTTTTTTTTTTATAAAAAAATTAAAATTTAAAAATTAGGTACAATATGAGAAGTTTTGGATACAATTGGTTAAATTGAAAAAAATTGGAACTTTGAGGGGTGAATTGTAAAAATTAAAGCTTTGGTGTTCAAATTGAAAAATGATGTCAACTTTGAAAGGTAAACTATAATTTTTCCTTAATATAATCATGCCAAGTGCAGTAAGGTTGTGCTTCCTTAAAAAACTATAAATTAACATCCGATGTAGTCGTGTGAGAGGCATCTTTGGCCCTACATGCTTTTCCAGTTCTCTGTCATTTGGATAGCAAAAAGACGTGGAGGTTGCACGTATCCCATGTGCTTATTGCTGAAATAGATGTGCAGATATAAGAATTGGTATTTAGCAAAAGATGATAGAAAAAACACTAACCCAAAATGACAATTACGGGAGGTTTAACATTTATTTAGGAGTAATGTTACTTACCATCTTTTTATCCTCTCAAAGGTTATGTGGCTTTGAAAGGATAATAGGATGGTATGACCGACCCAAAACAACATAAGTTTACCTAGCTATTCAGCATGAGATTGTGTGACACCCTTGTGCAAACTGTGCTTCTAGTGTTTGTTTGTATTTCAGGTCAGAATCGTCTCAAAGCTGAAGCATACAGAATTCATTCTTCACTGATAAACCCATATCTACGACCATTCTATATCACATAATAGACAAGATGCAGATATTATTAACAAAATTCCTCAAAAGGTGACATAACGATGTTTTGATGAAACACAACATTAATTAATGCCTTCCCAGCACATCCAGAACGTTACTCTGGGACAGTAAATGAAGTCATGTTTGACACAGCTTAGAAAAAACAGAATACCAAAAGGACCACCAGATCTCTCAATAAGTTATCCTCCCAAAATCTGGGGCCACTTTCTTCAATATTTATTCAATGATATCCACCAGTAAAGAAATTTGCCTGGCAACAGAAAGAAATTTATCATCAGCACAACATGAAGACTTGTTAAACAGTTATCACCCATACTACAACCAACAACCACATGATAACAATGACTAGAACATATCCCACCCTCCTTTTAGTGAAAGGTCCCATGCTGATTTATAAATCTACTAGGATGAAAATGTTAAACATTCTACCCAACGAACTACACAGCAATGCAATGCTATTTTAGTGTCTAATTCTTCTACTTTACAACCTGCTGGGAACAGCGTGCATAAGAACGAATTTCATAGGTTACCATTGTCAGTATCCACCTCACATATCAGTAACCCAAATTTATTGACAGCATCCCTCATCCAGCATCTAGATCTTAAGTATCTAACACCCATTTTTTTTTGTCAGAGTTGCAGCAGGAATGGCTCAAAAGATGAATTGTGTTCATGCAACGCCCAAACTATCATCAAAACGTTATCCTTTCTATTCTCACACAATTTCCCCTAGAGAAAAGAACCACAAAATTTTTATTTTACCAACATGAAAGAATGCACTGCCCCACTGGACGAGTAAAGGTTCTGCATTCATTTACATTCATCCTTGATGCAAGAAAAAAAAAATCAATATAATAATAAAGTCAGATTCCATAATGAAAGCCAGCAACATTCTACTAAAAATATGTCTTTCAGTAAGTGAGAAGAAGTAAACCGTAGTAGAGGTCTTTCAGCCACTATAGTCATCTTTACATGTTTACTACACAAAGGCAAAACAAACTGTATTCGATCTAGCGATACAATTTGAACCTTTAATTGTTGTCTAGAACATCCATCTGTCTAGGGTTTACGAATTCTAATATTTCCATTTTCTTTTCTGACAGTCCAAGAAACAAGTTAACATGAAACAAATTTCAACATTAGAGAAAGTAATCATGTCCAATCACTGAAGGATTTATATTCTTTTATTTTTTTTATATCCATTTAAGAAATACAAAAAAAGAGGAAGAAAATAGCAACCTGAGTAGTAAGCTTAAGCAGCAGCCTCCAGCAACTCCCTATCTGCACGCTCCCTAATCCTTCTCTCAAGCTCTGGCCTGAAATGCCTAATAAGACCCTGCACAGGCCAAGCGGCAGCATCCCCCAATGCACAGATTGTGTGCCCTTCAATCTGCTTGGTCACCTCCTGAAGCATGTCAATTTCTTCCAGCTTTGCATTCCCAACTTTCAATCTTTCCATGATCATCCAAAGCCATCCTGTCCCCTCCCTGCAAGGCGTGCATTGCCCACAGCTCTCGTGCTTGTAAAAGTAAGAAAGCCTTGCAATTGCATCCACAACATCAGTTGATTTATCCATCACAATCACAGCTGCAGTCCCCAATCCTGACGTGACAGCCTTAAGCGCATCATAATCCATCAGCACATCATCACATATGTGCTTGGGAAGCAGCGGCACAGATGAACCACCTGGAATTACAGCAAGCAAATTGTCCCATCCACCTCGAACACCTCCGCAGTGCCTTTCTATCAACTCTTTCAATGGTATACTCATCTCCTCTTCAACAGTGCAAGGCTTGTTCACGTGTCCAGATATGCAAAACAATTTTGTCCCTGAATTATTCTTCCTACCAAAACTGGCAAACCACTCTGGGCCACGCCTTAAAATGGTGGGAGAAACAGCGACTGTTTCCACATTTGTAACAGTGGTAGGGCAGCCATATAGCCCTGCATTAGCCGGGAAAGGAGGCTTCAATCTTGGTTTCCCTTGCTTCCCTTCAAGACTCTCCAAAAGTGCTGTTTCTTCACCGCAAATATAAGCACCAGCCCCATAGTGGATATGAACATCAAAATCATAACCAGATCCACATGCATTCTTGCCCAATAATCCAGATTCATAGGCTTCCTTTAAGGCCCTTTCAAGGTTTTTCCGTTCATTCACATATTCACCTCTTATATAGATATAAGCAGCACTAGCCCTCATCCCTACCCCAGCAATTAGGCAACCCTCCAATAGTTTGTGTGGATCATGTCGCATAATTTCCCTGTCTTTGCAGGTCCCAGGTTCACTTTCATCAGCATTGACAACAAGATAGGATGGACGACCATCAGATACTTTGGGCATGAAAGACCACTTGAGGCCAGATGGAAAACCGGCACCACCACGTCCACGGAGGCCAGACTTCTTCATTTCATTAACAATCCAATCAGCACCCTTGAGTACTAAGTCTTTGGTTCTGTGCCAGTCACCTCTTTTCACGGCACCTTTGAGAAAAGGGTCATGCAACCCATACAAGTTGGTAAAAATTCGGTCTTCATCTTTCAAGCCACCAAAATGGGTCTTCTCCGCTGGTGGGGGAGGTGGGGGAGGCTGTGGAGTATTAGCAGTTGTTGCACTCTGAGTGCTGAATGTTCTAAAGCCTAGGCCCCGCACATCATTGTGACGCAAAGCCAAAGCTGCCCTTTGCAGAGAAAGAATACCCTTGATGGGTGCCTATCAAAAAGTACATATTAATATAACAGTCAAAAGAAAGAAGTCAGATCAGTTGAATTCTGAATATACAATTTCAGTCCATTTAACAAAAAGACTTATACACACAGGAGTACAATTGGAAAGAAATGCCCAGATGTAAAATAACAGCAAAACACTGATCTGTGAAGAAGATAGAAACATATCTCTATTGTGACCAATTCCTTTTTCCTTTTTTCTTCTTGGGGGTGAGGTGTCATCTTTAGCTAGCATTAACCCAAGGCTCTATTTGTTTAGATGTCTATTAGTGGCATGAAAATATTTCCACACATAGAAATCTTAAAAATAACTTCTATACATATATTTGCTCACAGAAATACTCTCCAACAAACAGACAGGAAGACTACCAAGCAGACCCACTAGAATACTAAGATAGAACATACACCTCCTTACTAAGGTGAAGCACATTAGCAGAACCTAATACTATGATCTCCAATAAAAGGGGAAATTAGCTTTACCCCCCATGAACTACCACTCTCTCTCCATTTGACCCCATAAAAAGTGCAGACCATATGGTAGTGACACCAAGAAATAACATGGGCCTGCGAGATTGCTATACCCGAATTTTTATGGCCTTCGATAATAGGTGCATCGAAATAACACTCCCCAAAATAACAACCAATGGAATCGTGACCAAACTTAGCTTTCCAAAAGCAACAAATATTTCATGTCAAAATCACAAACTTCAACGAATACTGAGAAGAATTCGACAAGGCTGAATGGAAATGAAACTCGTTTAATGCATTAGGCTTGATTATTCAAGCAAAACAAGCAAGCAAATGTTGATTCCTCGTTAGAACACCCCAAGTACTATATTTGCCAGCTGAAAAAATTGCAAGGGAAGATAAATAAATCGAAAATTTAAGCTTAGCTCGAAAATTCTTGAGAAAGTTTTCTCAAATTTCATCGACTATTAAGTCGGATCTACTAATCACACGAAAACCTATGATTCTTCGCTAAATTAATTGAGAATATAATGTTTCATAGATATTGATAAAGCACGAAATGAGTGGGAACCAAAGTGAAACCCTGAGGCGAGAGATGTAGAATGCGTACCATAGCGTGAGGTGTTGCCGATGAGTTTTTTAATGCGTCGGAGCGATTCAGGTGATTGGCGACTAGTTTAAAAGGGGGACTATACGGAACGAAGATTTGGAGGTGGGAAATGATCGGCTACCCTCGCGGACACTGGCATGAGAATGGACGGCAGAGATTATACCGATCAAAGGGATTCGGTGGGTGTCACCAATCTAATGGGTGAGATTGTGGCGGTTTATGTGAAGACCGCAGGTTACACGTAGGCTGTAGTAATACCATTTGGTGCTTTGGACTTGAATTTTACCATTCTAATTTACGGGCCCACGTACTTCACAAAAGAAATTGAAGAGTAAAAAGACCCAATCCAACAAACATTTTGAAAAACTGTCTATAACATTAAGAAGTGGACTCTACAAAAGAGATGGACGTAAGGGCCCGTGAAGCATCATCCACTTTAAAGCATACATAAGCACAAGGGGGTTTTCTAAATGGGCTTCTCTGGGCCCTGGCCACGCCGCATGTTGTCGCAAGAAAGCAAGAAGCCAAAATAAACTGCCAGTAGCTACTTGGCCGGCCCATGCACTGCATCTTGTAGCATGGAAGTAACTTGTGAGTCTGTGACCCTACTTCTTTTCTAAGGGTCCGTTTGGTTTGCGGAATACACCCTTTGAATGGAATAGCTATTCCTATGGAATGATTATTCTTTTATTTGGTAATGGTCTATTTCTAGGAATAATGATTCTCATCGGAATCATTAATCCCTTACACAAGGGAATAGTCATTCCTCTAAAAAATGAGAGGAATAGCTATTCTTGAGGGCAATGACAATATTTGTTTTAAAAAAAATCATTTATTATTATTTTTTTTTTTCTATCAAACTTTTTTTTTTTTTTTTAAATGTTAAAATAAAAAACAGCAATNTTTGATTTTTTGATTTTTTTTTTTTTTTTTTAGTTCAACTTTTCTTTTCTTTTTTGAAAAATTGAGTTTTAGAAAAATTTGAAATCAAATTGTTTTTTAGTCATTTTAGTTTAATTCCAATTATTAAATATGCGTTGTTACCAAACTAAAGAATTGGAATACTTATTCCATTCCAATATTTTCTATTCTTAAAAATACCTATTCATTTTTCTAATGGAATAACCATTCCGCAAACCAAACGAACCCTAAATAAATAATTACCTATATCTTCGCCTTCAACTTCCCCATGATGAACTTACAAAAACTAAAACAAAAAAAAAACTTCCCCATAATGTTTAGTTTATTGAGGAAATTTGACCATGTTTCATAAAACATAAAACATACAACACTCTTATCTTATTTTTATTTTTATGTAAGGGATAGCTCAATCGACTACACCTCATTAAATAAAGTTCAACAGTTCGAATTTCTCATCTCCCATCTTGTGAAGACAGGTCAATAAAAAAAAATGCATATAATTTATTTTGTAAACAATATCAGCTAATTGCCGACTGTATCCATGCAGTTATTTTATTATCATTATATTTAATAAAAAAATAAATAAATGAAAAGGGAAGAAGAAGAAGATCAGTCTATTTGGTCATCAGAAGGCTATTGCTTTGCAAAAATATTTGAGTTCAAGTTGAGACAAATTGGCCTATATCACAAACCTACTCAATTTCGATATATGAACATTTTTCATGCCACATTAAATTGCAATCACTTTTAGAATTATAATGCTTGGTACCACACAATTAAACATCACATTGAGCATCCCATCAAGCTAATGTGGGAAGGTTAAGTAGTATTTAAAAATAATAATAATAATAATTGTCTTTGTTTAAGAATGATTGATCTGATGCATGGCTAGTACTACTAGATTTTGCAACATCAATTTTGTAAGATATTTGTGGGATGTTTGTGCAGTATGTAGCATTACTCTAATTTTTACAAGAGTAAATTCATATAATATATTTTTATCTCATTTACAATGTTAATGTGTCAATTCCAATCAATCTTTATATAACCATTTAAAATAAATAAATAAATATAAGATTTTTTTTTTTGGACATATTCACACAAGAAAGAAATTCTGAATTCTCACAAATGGGAAGCAGAAAAACAAAACACTAGCTAGCTTGTTGATTCATTATTAATTTTGGTCTAGAATCTAGATAATGCCCCTCAATAAATTTTTCACCATCATTGCACTAAAAGATAAAGAACTTGCCATACGAGCTTGAAATAAAAAAGATTTGCATATTCGTTCATAAACAGTTAAAAGACAAAAAATAATTAAGAGATTATATCATACAGTTTCTTCTGTACATAGAATTTAGAGAGAGTGAGAAGACACAAAATAAATACAATATGGTGGAGCAAATATAAGAAGTTTTTGACACGTCTATGCTACTCTTTAAAATTCCAGTCCATTAATGTCGTGCGTTTCAATTTTTCAAGTAATTTTTCAGGTTAGTCGTTTAATTTTTTATTTTGAAAAATACATTGTCAGTAAATGTGAAATAAATGTAAAAAGAAGCATTATTGTTTATTCCAAAAGTTTAAATCAATAAAGAAATGATAAATTTAATTATTTAAACTCAAATTTATTCAATATAATTGAGGTCCAACACAATTATTTTATTAAAATGAGTCTCAACTACAAAGACAAGCTAACAAATTTTTGCTACCATAGTAAATCAAAAGTGTCCCAAAAAATAATTAGGTTGATCGGATTGAGATTTCCTCCGTTCAAATTTTTTAAAATATGAGATTCTCGTATTTTAAAATTTGAATAATTCATTATATCTAACGGTCCAAACAAATGTAGATGTTTGATACAATTTATTTTAAAAGCAACATCATAATTGGAAAGACACAAAAAAAATACTAGATGAGCACATAACATTTCAATTTTTAAAAATCAGAGAGGATCAAAATCCTGATAAGATACTATAGGTATTTAATGATTTAATTAATATTTTACATAGAATCCAATAAAATTCGTCAATGACGTATCAAGAATTGGTGCAATATATTATTTCAATGACTTCTCCGATCCTATGAGAGCTAAAGAGACACAGGAGGATATATACAAGGTTGGAGGGTCGCTGCACCCACTCTTGCTCTCGGCTCTCCCTTCCTCTCCTTCGCCTGTTCAACAAAGCTTCTCTCTCAAGTCAAACATCTAGAGCAATTACGCAAGCCACACAAAAGACAAAAGCCTTTGGCGGAGACAGAGGCTCACTACACGTACGTACATATATAACGTGGGGAAAGCTCGATCGGTCAGCCGGAAATGACGGTGTTCGTAATCTCCGAAACCGAAGTTGTCGCCGGACAACAGATTTTCCCAGTCGATTACGAAGCAGAGGTTTCACAACGCCTAGTGGACGCTTCGCACAACAACGACTTGAAGTCGGCGAACGCGTGTATCACCGACCCTTTCGTGGACGTGAACTTCATGGGAACGGTGAGCTTGAAGGCGAGGAAGACTGAGATCGTGTTACACGAGGAGTCGGCGCACGAGGTTCTTGTCGAGTACGAGGAGTTCAAGACCGAGGTCAATGCTCTCTTCCTCGCTGCTCACACCGGAAATTTGGAACTTGCCAGGATGCTACTGGTATGTATCTGATCAGTATCTCACCGTATTCTGATTTATGTTTTCTGGTTATTGTGAATTTTAATTATTCAAATCATAATAAAGTTTGTATTGTATTGTGTTTTGTTTTATTTATTTTACTGTTTTCTTGTAACACGTGGTTGAAATATATAATTCTTAACTATTTAACGTTGGAAAAAAAAAAAAGAAGATATGCTTGAGATTTTGCTAAATTCAACATTTATCATCTCAGTATTTATTATACTTTATCATTTTTTGAAAATAATAAATATGGGTACCACAGAATTTCAATCCCTTAATTTGAAAATAATAATTAAAAAATTTAACTTACAGGATAACGTATCATTGAAAGTGTAAAGGGTCTTCATGGCCATTAAATAATTGAATAAAATAAAATAAAGGGTGGTTAATAGTGTCCAAATGTCCACAAATAAAGAAGTTTTTATGTTTGGCTGTGTGTATTTTGGGTACTTTTTTTTTTATTATTAATATATATTATTTTGATGCGACATAAATATAATAATTAGTTTTAGAAGTATTTTTTGGTATGGTCCACATTTAAAAAAATGTTTTCTATAAAATATATGTGCTTGTTTCGAAAAACTCAAATTTTTATTTAAATTAAAAAAGGAAAAAAGAAGTTGAGTGGAGAGAGCTGGCGAAGCAGCCATACCTTTTCTGGTTGAGGCCATCCCTCTCCTTCAATGAGGGTGGCCACGCTATTTTTATTATTATTAATTTTTAAATAATAAATTAGTTCCTATCTTGCAAAAGTTTTACGCTTATTTTGTTAAAATATTTATACAAGAATGTATGAAAATTTTTATAAAAAATGTTTTGTGTTTTAAGTTATTTGGTAATATATTTGAGATTAGAAAAAAAATTTAAACATAAAGAAGAGAGTGGCTCTACATGCGCTTTGACAGAGCATTGGAGCAAATGTGAACCAGAGAGTGTTCCGGGGCTATGCAACCACAGCAGCAGTGAGGGAGGGCCATATGGAAATCTTAGAGGAGCTTCTCGGTGCTGGGGCATGTCAGCAGGCATGCGAGGAGTCTTTGTTGGAGGCAAGCTACCTGGGGCTGGCCGTGCCAGTCGAGCTGCTTATGAGGTCCGACATGGTCCGCCCACAAGTTGCTGTGCATGCCCTTGTCTCTGCTTGCTGCAGAGGGTTTGTCAATGTTGTTGATGCACTCATCCAGGTAAACCATTTATGACTGGCATGGACGACATGTAAAATTAGTAAATAAATTGTCCTGCCTTGTTAGTTCGAGCTGATTAACTGGTCAAATTGTAACAATTGTGACTCTATTCAATTAACAGTGTGGAGTGGATGCCAATGCAACTAGTAGGGTGTTGCTTCAATCTTCCAAGCCATTTCTGCACTCCAATTTTGACTGCAATGCACTTGTTGCTGCCATTGTTAGCCGGCAAATTTCTGTTGTCCGATTACTATTGAAGGTAAGCATCTTTGTGCATATTCGCTAAAGCTCCCAGTGAAGTATGGATATGCTTGAAGTAGCTTGTGCAACATGGGAATTTCCTTTTTGATGAATAAGGATCAATTTCATTAAAACTGGAAATCTGAGCACAAACTCGCACTCAGTAAAGACTGGAAACTAGCTGCAAAAGCTAGTTCTACTCACACTCAGCATGTCTTACGGCAGAAAACAATACTGCATAAACCACATGCAAGAAATAAATTACTCTAAACAAGCTATACTCTACTAATAAACATTACAAATCAACACCAATCTACCATAATCTATTCTATTTACAATTAGAAACCCCATCTGCACCAGAGAGAGGCATTAGACACAGATTCTTTGAACTTGCCAACACCCTTAATTCTAGTTTTAATTTCCCAATCAATTCTTTTGAGAATCTGATCCTCAGTATGCAGCACATTCCCTTGCTTCAAATCATTTAGAAGCTTCAAAATGTTATAAACCACTGCTCCAATGGCCAGTTTACATAAGCTCACTTTCAGGCTCTTTCCTTTTAGCTCTGTTATACCCCAACTGATCACATCTTCCCAAATAACAAGGGGGTCATCAACCATGCACCTATTAAACACAACTTATCAAAAAAGGAAGAAAGGAAAATGACATTGGTATTTAGTGTACCACAACTCCTGGGATTTGGATTTTGGACCATTTTACTACACAATAAATTTTATTTGTAGCAGGATTATATAACTTCAGCATTCTGTGGTGTTCTCCCTTTGACACTTGAAAACAGGTGGGCGTCAGAACAGATATCAAGATGAGGGTAGGTGCCTGGTCCTGGGATATGGAAACAGGAGAAGAATTCCGGGTGGGTGCAGGACTAGCAGAGCCTTACCCTATCACCTGGTGTGCTGTGGAGTATTTTGAAGCAACCGGTGCAATCTTGCATATGCTCCTCCAACATCTCTCCCCTAACACCCCTCACTATGGGAGGACTCTCATCCACCATGCCATCCTCTGTAATAATGCAACAGCATTAGACGTGCTTGTACGTTATGGTACTGCAGATGTAGAATTTCTAGAGAAAGCAACTTCAAAAACCAAGTTACGCCCCATTCATTTGGCTGCACGCCTTGGATCTTCTAAAATTCTTCAATGCTTGATAAGTGCCGGCTGCAATCTCAACTCTCGAACTGAATCTGGAGAAACCGCGTTAATGGTATGTGCTAGATATAAGCACGAGGAGTGCCTGAAAATTCTGGCCTCAGCAGGAGCTGATTTTGGTTTGCTCAATACAGCTAGCCAGTGTGCAAGCTCAATCGCGCACTCAGCTCGGTGGACTCCTGGCTTCCAGCAAGCAGTTGTGGATGTAATTCTAGCTGATAAGGTAGTTCAATCAAGCAACGTGTCAATGTTTTCTCCTCTATTGTTTGTAGTTGAAGCCAACGAAATGGAGGCTTTGAAGAAACTCATCAAGCGGGCAGACGTTGATCTAGATGAACAGGATGCAAATGGCTTCTCAGCTGCCATGATAGCTGCAAAACGCGGTCGTGTAGAGGCATTCCGGTTGCTTGTTTATGCTGGGGCTGATATAGAACTGCATAATAAATATGGTGAGACAGCAATTGATCTATTCAAAGCAAAGCAAAACAGTGAAACCTTTGAAAAGTTGATGATCGAATATGTACTAGAAAGAAGAAACATCGGTTCTTTCTCTTCTGGGTTTTATGCTCTGCATCGTGCAGCTTTCCTTGGAGATATAAACTCTGTTCGTAAATTCACCATTAGGGGCTATGATGTTAATGCCTTAGACGATGATGGATATACCCCATTGATGTTATCCGCCATGAGAGGCCATAGTCAGCTGTGTGAGCTTTTGATCTCCTGTGGAGCAAGATGTGACGTTGAGAATGAGAGACACGAGACTGCACTCATGCTGGCAAGGAAAAATGGTTGTCGAAACGGCGCAGCAGCAGAGCGTGTGATATTTGACGAGATTGCTCGAACGTTGGTGCTTGATGGGGCTCGCGTAAAGAAGCACACAAAGGGCGGCAGAGGAGCTCCTCATGTCAAAGTGGTGAGGATGGTAGGGAGTGTTGGGGTTTTGCAGTGGGGAAAATCGAGCAAGAGAAATGTGATTTGTCAGTGGGCTGAGGTTGGTTCTGGTGCAGCATTCCGCTGGAATCGCAGGAGGAAGTTTGATGCTGATGAACCAGGAATGTTTCATGTGGTGACTACCAAAAATAAGGTGCTGCACTTCGTATGTGATGGTGGGGTTGAAATGGCCGAGTTGTGGGTCAGGGGAATGGAACTTGTGACCCGGGAAGCTATTTTGGAAAGCAAAAGAGTAGCTTGTACATATTGAATGAGCTAAGGAGCATTTTGTATAAATTATTTTACAAGACAGATTATAATTAGTGAAACAATTATGTAAAATATTTAACTTGTTAGTTTAATTAATTATAATGGATTTATCAGTCATACACTTTTAATCATTTTCTTAATCATAAACTATCACATCTGTTTGTCAAGAAATTATAGCAATTCAAAATATTTTCCGTGTTTGTAGAATTATGTGGAAAATTTTGAAAAATGAGTTAACTGTGAACAAATTATTTAACTAGGTGATAAGTCGAAGCTCGACTCATATTTGATATAAAAGTTAAGCGGAACAAAACTCTTAATGTTAGGCTCTCAACTCAACTAATTGGCTTGACGATTGCCAACTTACCCAGAGTCTAAGGAATTTTTAAAGTAAAGAAATAATACCAACACTCTTTTTCATATTTTCACTGTCATACATTTTTTTTAAATTTTTTTTTTATATGTTCGCACAAGAGAAAAATAGAGATTCGAACTAGTGACATTTACTTCATAAAGTGTAGTTCTCAGCTGATTGAGCTACCCTCGAGAACTCTACCGTCATAATTTTAATATAACTTTTAAAATTAATATCAAATAATTTATCTCAAATTTAATAATTTATATAAATAAATATGAAAATGAAAGTGTGTAGGCTGTGTAGCATTCTTCGTTAAATGTCGTGTTATTAAACAGACCGACCGGTCGAAACTACAAACAACGGTTTTACTGAGCCAGTCGACGCTAATCTACAAGGAAGTGTTGACGAAAAATTCTAAAACCCCAATTTTCCCGTTATTCAATAAAATCCCTTAAACCCCAACTCTTTTCACTCAGTGACTTGGATATTTGTTTGGTTCATCGATGGCGAACCTCCCGATCCTCCAGTTCGAAGATCAAATCATAGAGACGGTGGAGCGGAACCCAGTGGTGGTGATAATCGGAGAGACCGGCTCGGGAAAGAGCACCCAGCTCTCTCAGATGCTGCATCGGAGAGGCTACACCAAGTCTGGAATCGTCGGCGTCACTCAGCCCCGCCGAGTCGCGGCAGTCTCCGTTGCGAGGTAGAGTTTCAATGTTATACTTGGGGTTTGGGGGCTTTTGAATGCGAAAAACAAGAAGGAAGATGTTCGAATCCCCCTCCCCACACATGTCAAAAAAAAAAAAAAAGAAGAAGAAGAAGGAAGATGATTATGACAGAATTGCGTGTCGAAGGTGCTAATGTTACAATATTATGATCTGTTTGTTTTCTGAGAAAATTGAGGAAATGAAATGAGAGTAAAATTACTCCAAAAAATAAAAAGAAAAGAGAGTAGAATTATTTATGTTACTCTTTTCCGGTATTAGGAGACCCTAGAAGGAATTAAATTCCACTGAACTCATCGTTATACTACCATTTCGCTTAGTTTACTCACAAACTTTCGAAGACAATTATATAGAATATGATTTAACATAATGCCCGATCTTTTTTTTTTTCCTCCAAAGATTTGCTTCAATTCATTGGCTACTAATGAATAAATATAGGCTATGCTCTTGAATTATCATCTGGCTATTGCCCTAGCTGATTGTGCGAATTCTGTTTTTGAAAAGTATTTTGTGTGGTTGATTCACTCATAATGATGGTCGAGTAACATTATTTATCAGAAAAATAATGGTTGAGTAACATCGAATGTGTATTGCTAATATCTGGGACCAACTTTTTTTGTTTGTTTCTTATTCTATGATTTTAATGCCCACAGAAGGGTTGCACAGGAGCTTGGTGTTCAACTTGGGTATGAAGTGGGATATGCTATCCGATTCGAAGACAGAACCTCAGAAAGGACTCGTATTAAGTAATGCATTCACTTTTTATTAACTGAGAGGAGACTTCAATCATGTTTTCACAGATTTCACTCTAATTTTGTTGAGTCTGTTGGTCCCTAACTATACTCTTGTGAACTGCTCAGATATCTTACTGATGGAGTCCTTCTTCGTGAGAGTCTGTCTGACCCAGAGCTTAATCAGTATTCAGTAATTATATTGGATGAAGCTCATGAGAGGAGTCTGAACACGTAAGATTTACTCTCTATGCCTAGTCTATGTCATTTTCACGGTGGGTGTCACACCGTTATTTTCCCCCCATATGATGTTCCCTAGATCTCAAAGATGTAAATTTTCCAGTCTTGCAACTTTTGATGCATAACTGTTTCCACACGTGGCATTTTGTGTATGCACTTCAATTATGAACACATTCTTTTGTCAGGGACATATTGCTGGGGTTGATGAAGCGATTGGTTACATTACATGCCTCCAGTTTAAAGGTGCTTATCACTTCAGCAACACTTGATGGTGAAAAAGTATCAAAATTCTTTTCGAATTGCCCCATACTAAATGTCCCAGGGAAGTTATACCCTGTAGAGATATTGTACAGCAATGAGCGCCCTACAAGCTATGTTGAGTCTTCTTTAAAAACAGCTCTCGGTATGATTAAACCACTAGTCTACTCCTGATGCAATGATAATGTCTTCTATAGCATAAATTTATGTATCTTGTTTCTGTTAATTTATTGATTTGTTTTGGTTCACTGACATGTATTTTTATAGAATATTTGCAAAATGGTAATGCCGGGAAGATACGCTTTTTATATGTTGACCAAGGTTCCTAATATTAGTATGTAGGTGGTAGTGGCAGTGCGATTCAGATATTGGTTAGCTTGATTATGTTGGACTAGCTAATTTAGAACATATTCCACTGCATTATTTTTGATAATTTATAGTAAGTTTTTTTTTCCTCTATTCTTCTTCTTCTTCATGTCTGTTACAGAATGTAGTAGATAAGTTTAACTTAATTGAATTGCCATTTTTTTGTTCAATTCAAGTGATTTTATATAGCTCTTTCCCTTTGAATTTGTGTTAATAGCTGGTAAGGTTTTAAGCTGCATCTTCCTGTTAATTATGGGCTTCACAGCACCTTATAGATAACGGAACATCTTGCAACTTTCCTGTTAATCTCTATTGTAAATATAAAGTTATAGTTTTCTATGCTATTGCTGTCCATGATATTTTACTATTTTTGAACTTTCACTTGTTTATGAGGTCTTACTGACCAAATGTTTTTTCTGTATTTGTTACAGACATACACATTCGTGAACCAGAAGGTGATGTCTTAATATTCATGACTGGGCAGGTGAGCTTTAATTTTTTAATTTTTAATTTTTTAATTTTTTCTTTCTTGGATTGCATGGGTCTACTCTATTTCTGCTTATATATATATAATGCTTCATGTGCAATGGTTCTATTGATAGAAGAAGTCACATCTTATATAGGATGACATAGAGAAGTTGGTATCAAAGTTGGAGGATAGAGTTCGAAGTCTAGACGAAGGATCCTGCATGGATGCCATAATCCTTCCCCTTCATGGTTCTTTGCCACCTGAAATGCAGGCAGGTTTTTTTTTTTTTTTTTTTTAAAAAATTATTTCTGTATGAAAACATGATGAAAATATTGCCATTTCCTGCTTTTAAGGTTTTTGCTTCTTTAGTAGTGTTTTAGATTGGCTACCTTTTGGATTTTGTTGCTAGGATAAGAGTAAACTCTCTGGTCCTTTCAAATAAAAAAGTGGTTCCATTTTATTTCCACAACATCGTGCATATAAACACTTTTAGGTGCAATGGTTTGTTTGTCTTTGTTAATGGTATAATCAAATAAATTTTCATGCCTATTAGTTGGGTCATTAGATATGGGTATGGTATTTTGTGCAAGTGGACAAAGACCTTTAGTAAGCATATGACCTTATGCCCTGACTAACCGGATCCTGTTTTCACATGTCTGATGAGTACTCCATAGAAGCATATGAATATGGTTGAATTTTCTGATTAGGTGAGGTATCCATGGGGTTTGGTTAATAATATAGTTGATTCAATAAAATTGTGTCTAATGTTTGTTATGACCCTGCAGGTGCGCGTATTTAGTCCTCCACCTCATAATTGCCGGCGATTTATTGTTTCCACAAATATTGCTGAAACTTCGTTGACAGTTGACGGTGTTGTGTAAGAGATGATACTTTTATAACATTAATCATTTGGCAATTTCATTCCTCTGCTATATTTTAGTTTATGTTTATTTCATGTGTGTTCCACTCTTTTTGTATACTTTCTATGTACATGGGTTACGCCCCTTACGCTTTTAATAAATTGATATTTACCGATAAAAAAAAAAGTGTGTTCCATCTATGTGAGATTTGGAAAATAGATCCATCGTCCCTTCCAAACCCCCCTCCAAGGGGCTGCGGCTAGACACACTACTCTCTTTGTATCTATTTTTATAAAACTAAGTTTCACCAACTGTGATCTTGTGAATTGATTGTGACTTAGTATGTTCGTGTTAAAAGGTCCACTTATATTCATGAATTATGTCTTCTTGGTAGGTATGTTATTGATTCTGGTTATGTCAAGCAACGGCAATACAACCCAACAACTGGCATGTATTCACTTGATGTTGTTCAAATTAGCAAGTAAGCAGTTGATTATTTATATTTTGATGTAGCTTACAGCATATAAATGGTTTTAGTAGCCTCTCTTGCATTGTGATTTTTTCCTCTTTGCTTGCACTTTATTATCTTGTTGCATTTGTTTGAATTACCATACATGAGATTGGTCAAGTTTCCATCATAAAAATTTATTCCACCGGCTTTGTTTTGCACCCTTGGATGATAGTCTTCTGTGTTCAAATCATTGTGACTTAGATCAGAGAGTGAGAAACTATGAGCTGCTGGGTTCTTATCACGAGAATCCCTAAGATATGAATTTGCAAATAACACACTCTGCCTAGATTTGGATGCTGCCTCCTCAGCAACCAACCACCCCCTAAAGGTGCCCCAAATAGAATGGAAAAAAAAAAGAGAAGGAGAAGAAAGTAAAGATTGTGATGCTAATTGTTTCTCTATTTCCCCCTCTTTCTTAAAAAAAGAATCCAAGTGTGATTTTTGGCGACTGGTGTAGATGTGGCATGCAAAAGGAGATAGGAGTCAAGGCTCAATTCTCTCTATATATCCAATAAAAGGGGGTGGAGAATTGATGATAATATAAGCCATAGTAATATTGATGATAATATTGCTTATCATTATAATGAATATTGGATTCATGTTTGCAGAGTGCAAGCTAATCAACGTGCAGGCCGAGCTGGAAGAACACGTCCTGGAAAATGCTATCGATTATACCCTTCCATTCTTTATCATGATGATTTCCTGGATGTTACAGTTCCTGAAATACAGCGATCTTCTCTTACTGGCAGTGTTCTCTATTTGAAATCATTGGACCTCTCTGATATGGATATTCTCAAGTTTGATTTTCTTGATCCTCCTTCCAGTAAGAAGGCATTCTTTCTTTGTTTTCTTCACTATTAATGCATACAACTTAAGATAATTGGATAGTCATTTGATCTTATTGGCTTTGCTGCAGCTGAGTCTCTAGAAGATGCTCTGAAGCAATTGTATCTCATTGATGCTATTGATGAAAATGGATCAATCACAAGTATTGGACGAACAATGGCTGGTACGAAATTCTCATTCCAATTATTCAAATGTTATGATAGGAATAAATATTAAGAGTTTGTAGCCACCATCTTATACAATGCATGTACTTTGGTGACTTTAAATCATCATCATCATCATCATAATAACGGCCTCATTCGGTTGTTTGGGATTTGTTAAGAGTGCTTTATATCTATTTTCTTATTGAATTACAAATGTTAGATAAACAATGTAAACTAAGTGTCATCCATATTCCTTTTTTCACACTCATCATTTGAGCACCATAACTTTTATTTTCCCCCATTACCTAATCTCTTATGCATCATTCATACCCTTTTCTTGTACCATCATAAACGGGGCCATCTGATGGTGCATATCATTGGTGGTTTCTTTGCTTGGCATCCATTCTTAAGCCATATTATATGTTGGTAACTGTTCTTCATGTTGAAAATGATTTCTATTCATGGATGAGCATTTTGTGTTCACCGAGTTTGTTCTGTGATTTTGCCCAGAGCTTCCACTGGAACCTTCACTTTCGAGAACCTTAATGGAGGCAAATGAGCGTGGTTGCTTATCCCAGGCTCTCAGTGTTGCTGCCATGTTGTCGGCAGAAACCACACTGCTTCCTGGTCGAAGGTGAACTCCTGAAATTATTATATAAGATGGTCTCCATCTTGTGGATGGAATAAAACTTTTGTTTTGTTCTGTTGTGTGTAGTATTATGTGATTTAGTTTAGTTGTGCATCGTGTTCCACCCATCCCCCCACCCCACGCACAACACACAACCAAAACCAAACATAATTATTAAAAAAAGAAAAAATGATACTCGGTGCTGTTTGGCAGGGCTGTGGCTTTGAGAAACAACCCTTGGATTGCTGTGAAAAAGCCATCTAGAAAGCCCAAGCTACTTCATAGAAGCTACGAAAAACCCGCTATCAAACAGGCTGCATGGTGACTTCTTTTTTAAAAGCTAAATCACCCCTGGAGAAGCTATGAAAAGCTCTACCAAACAGGCCCTCAGTCATCACGAATTAAGCAGTTTTAGCAGTAACATCACAGTGAATGTGGATACAAGTTTTTATGTTTCTGTAACTTTTTATGTGGCCTGGTGAAATTTTCTTTGTGAATGATAATAGCTTTACCTCCATTTGCAGCAAGGGTAATGAGAAAAAGAGGAAACACACTCCCTTGGACCTTCCTGATGGATCTGGCTTGGGTGATCACATCCAACTCCTTCAGATCTATGAGCATTGGGATAGGAATAACTATGACATTGGTTGGTGCAAAGACCATGACTTGCAGGTGCTCTTTTATTTTCTGTTTCTGAAAGCGTGCTATATTTAGAAATCACCTGTAAGATGTGTCATCATATCATTTGTTAAGACTAAGCTCTCAGCAGAAGTCATAAAAGGATCTTGAACTTATATAGCCATTTGAAGAAGGCCCACATAATGGCATGCAATCCACACCCACATAATGATATGCAATCCACACATTAGTTGCTTTTGTTGGCCATGAGGTAGAGGAGTTTGCTGTGAGTACTTGTTGAGCATGAATAGTTGTCATTCCTTTTTCAGCATGTACCTTGGCCTTTCTGTTGTGAGAAGAAGGAAATGTCTCCTAATTGTACAGCTGTATTTTAATTAGGATATCTGCAATTCTGCTCTGAAATATAATGTTTCTACACTTGCTTATTGTAGGTGCGGGGGATGCTGTTTGTCAAAGATGTTCGGAAACAATTATCTCAGATAATGCAGAAAATAGCAAAGGGTCAGTTTGTATATTACCAAGGAGTGTGTATTTCCTATGCACTTGGATTGCGCCCTTCCGATTTTTAATGAATTTCATTTACTTATAAAAAAAAAGAAAGAGTATATTACCGAGGAGCTTACATATTTGAAGCAGATTGATTATATAAGTTACCTTGATTGTGATAATTTTGACATTTAGTTGCCAATGAAATTGATATTGAAAAACTAATGCAAGCTCCTGCCCACCCTCCAATTCATGGTTGTCTTTGTTTTTGTTTCATTCAAAAGAGCTCTGATTTTAGAATATCTTATTTAACTTGGGAATTATAGTGAGAAAATAATTCTTTTAAAGGCAAAAGATAACTAAAAACAAGCGGCGAGTACATAGAAGTATGCTAATTTTGTAGAACAGCATAAAGTCCCAATTTGAACGAAATCATACATAGACCTACCATTTAAATCCCCAACATTCAGAGACCAAAAAGAGTCGATGCTAGTATGAGTGTCTAAGAATTGGAAGAAAGTTCTTGTTTGGTGTGGTTAGAAGAGTATCAGCAATTAGAACTTGATGAGAGTCAACTATTTGGGTCCAATATAATATCCAGAGCTACCACAGTTCGCTCCATTCAAGGAACTGTTGGGATCACTCTGTTTTAACATTAGTAGGATAACCATGATACAAATTTCCCCCATTTATTGCATTTGTTGTGGAAGTTGGAGCAGAGATGAATCTGCCAGTCTAGAAATTTACTTCTTCAGTCTTCTGTTTTTCTTAGTTGTTTCTGTTTCCCTTTCATGCACAGTACCCTTTTTGGATGTTATTCTCCTTTACTTCTAACAATTTATGTGGTATTTGGACAACAGGATCACTAGATGTACGGGCAAATGGGAGATGGAAAGAGAGTGAGATGGCTTACCAGAAATTGAGGAAAGCTTTGTGCATAGGTTATGCAAATCAGCTTGCTGAGAGAATGATTCATCACAATGGCTATCGAACTCTCAGTTTTAAGCCCCAACTAGTTCAGGTAATCAACTCTGGGGTCTACTCTTTGTTAGTTGCAACACTATATCTTAGCTAGAAATGGTTTAACAGAGCAATAATTCTAGAAATTTTGTTGATTTGATTCAACTTTTTGAATGATTGAACTTCACTTCGAATTCACTTTCAAAAAATCTTGACTTTAGTCGGATTGAGATTGTGGCAAGGCATATTTTGTTTAAAATAGTGAAAGCAGTTAGTACTGAGATTATAAAGGTTGAAACTGGTGGGTTGTATTTGCGATCTTTCAGTTCACGCATTGTTTTAAGAAACCTGAAGGTAAATTGTGTTTCATTTTAGGTGCATCCATCCTCTGTGCTGAGACCAGATGACGAGGGAAAACTCCCAGACTATGTTGTCTATCATGAGCTCATTGCAACCTCCCGTCCATACTTACGCAATGTATGTGCTGTAGAGATAGATTGGGTCAAGCCCATTCTAAACAAGGTTAAGAAAATAAATATCAACAAACTGAGGTAAGTCAGTTTTGTCCTAAAGCATATTAGAGGTAAAATGGGTTTTGTTCCTAATTTAAGATTGCACACAAACATCATTGACGTTGAGGTTTTTGGCTTGTGTGGAACAGTGGTGGGACTGGTCATATAGGAGAAGAAACTAAGGAAAAACTATCAGACTTGCCAAAGAAAGAGATTAATGTTGATGGGGTTCCTGATGACCATGAAAGTAGAATTCAGGCAGCTAGAGAACGGTTTCGTGCTCGTAAAGGAAAGAAATGAGCTTCATTATCACTCTTGATGACCATGCTCACATTCAGGTTGCTAGAGAATGATATCTTTTTCATAAAGCAAAGAAATGATCTTAGTTAGCAGTTGTTATATTTGATAAAACAGCAGGATGAGCAGAAGTGGCTTCTGGGTTAAGGTCTTTCCTTTTATGGGGAACATGTTTGGTGGTAAAGACTGCTAAAAGGAGTTATCCTGGTAACTACAGCAAACTATGGTTCTGACCCTTTTTATTTGTGACCCTTCAACTGACTCATGATTACGCATTCATGATGCATAGGCCTTGGGGGATGTGGATCCTGAACACCTACAGTGAAAAGTAGTTCTGTGCTGAAATTTGGTTACTTTCCACTCCAAAGAGCATTTGTGTCCATCTCCGCGGGGTGTTGACCTTTTCTGTATCAACTGTTAAGGTATGCTAGCAGTTCTCTTCTTTATTTTGGCTGAAAGTATGCTAGCAGGTTCCTTACTTCCACACTCACTATCTAACAAGTTCCATTCAAATGAAAGAACCAACACCCCCAATCCAAATTCTCTCTCCAGAAAATGGACCTTTGCAATGTGTCGACTGTAAAGCTATGTTTCTGTACCATTTTCTTGGGTTATGCTGCATGCGGTTTTTCAACCTAAACTGCATTTGCACATAATCTGTGACAACCACATGTCTCAAGATGATTGTTAAAACTGCCATTTTTTTTTCTAAGCAAAAATTGCTTCTTGTTTATTGAACTATTATGACAATATTTTAACTGCGTACTGTTCTAAGAAACAAAAAGTTGTTCTGCCATTCTCATAAAGTGTGTCTTGTTCTACATGTCATTTTTTTTGGGTTTTAAACTAAATGTTCTTTGAAGCACATGTAATTTGTTGTGAACCACCTATATCCCTGAGTAAAATTAGATGTATTTTTTGTGTTTAAGGTGTATGTCTTTTTGGTTCTTACAAACTGCAAGTTGTTACTGTAAACTACATGCCTTTGTCATTTTTGGACATGAGGTTCTTCTAAAATGGATGCCGTCTTAAACTACATGGTATCCAAGGTTTAGACTGTTCTAAACTGTGTCTCATGTCGTTTCTTTCAAATATATGCTGTTTTTAAATCACATGTTGAGAATGTTATCTTTTGTATGTTAATAGAAATGGGATGTGAAATGGAATGAGGTTGTGGCTCAGTGTTTTCATTACAAAAATCTATATGAAATTCAAAGCAAGTACTATTTAGATCAGAGGGTCCTTGTCCTTTCATGCATGCAGTTTTCTTCTTTGTTTCCATTTTTCATAAAGAGAAGTCTCTGGTTTCTGTAAGAGGATAGGGTTTGTTAGTACTGTTACAGATACGGATAAGAGGAGCAGAGGCTCGCATTCCAACAACAGGAAAAATTATTATTATTATTTTTTAAAACGAAATATGCATCACGAAAATTCTGCATGTGGCTTAAGCTATTGCATAAGGGTTACACCCCAGTCTTTGGGCATACGAAATCCAATGCTACGACACTTTCTCACTTTTGGCATCTTAAATATTAGTGCAATCTTATTGGGATTCTCTATAATTAGGCTGAAATCCAAGCAACTAAGAGGGAGGCTAGCTCACCTGCTCGAGGCAGCTTAGGGTGTGGGGCAGATGGAATTCGCAACCTCTCTCTTGCGCTATCGTAATTTCACTAAAATCGGACAACCTAATTTCAAGGGATCTTCACCGAGTGCGATTGTTACAATGGAATGGAAATAGGTGAGGGGTCCAATTCTACCCCGTGGAAAGAGAACTCTCTTTGCACCTATTGCTGCAAAGGAAGAAAATCATAGACAACTTGAGTTGGAATTATAATAGATACAAATATGAGGCCCTAGAAATATGAAGTGTTAATTATCCCTCATTCCAAATTTTGTGTGGTGGAAGTAGACACTATCATATTAAGAAAATGCATCTTAAGAGAAAATCCCACCTGGACGCCTGAGAATGCATCCTGGTGAATCTGGTGATCATAATTGTGCCTTCTTATTGCAGAGCTTTTTGGTTGCTTGAACAGTCTTCAATGAAAAGGGTATTGCAATTAACCGATTGAAAGATGTTTGTCAAACAATGACAACAATGAACTAGGGTGTATGCCATTAATCTTTCTTGGTGGTAAATACAATTTTGATTTTCGAACTATTTGAGTCATTAAACTATTCACCCAATAATTTTCTGAAGATGGTTGCACCCCCAAAGGATCAGGGTCTTCTTAAATTCTCTACCCAAATTGCAAAATAGAAAGGAAGAGAAAGAAAGGGGGTGTAGATTTTTAATTCTCTACCGGGGCACATGAGCTCATATGGGTAAATATGGGCGTAAAGATAAGGAGGCTGAAGTACGGGGATAAAATTTAGCGAGACAACTGTTTTACGGGTTTAAAAGAAATTTCTTATAAACTAATTTTCAAAATTGATGTGTTGGTTAAATTATTTAAAAAAAAAAGGTGAAAAGTAAATTCTATTAAAAAATATATATTTTTCACATATTAAGTAACACGTCATTTTTAAAAGCTGGTTTGTAAAAAGCAAGTCCGAAATACATCAAGTCGAAATTGCAAAATTTATTCATTCTAATCATAAGAACATAAATTTATAATCAAACTCTTAGGATTTTTCTTTTTCTTAAAAAAAAAGGTCTGGCCTAGTAACTAAGCTTTTGTTATTATTATTATTTTGAATTAGTAACCCAAAAGTAAACAACAAATTATATTTAAATCAAGAAAAAAAATCATTTTCAAATTTTAGGTTCTTCTCAATATGAAACAGAGAAAATCAAAACTACATTATATACTTATAGCAACTAAAAGTATGGCCCAGATTTTTTTCTTTTTTTAAAAAAATTAATAATAAAAACCTGTTAAGTATGACGAAAAGGAGAAGGCGAGCAGCGGTCAAATAATTAAAATATGAAACACAGACGGTCAATACAGGAAGGAAGAGGTACCTAAGTGACAGGGTCAACAAAGCAAATCACCTACCCACAAAAGATAATACAAGCACTCTCTCTAACGCAAATAAAAAAGATAATACAAGAGAAAATAGAGAACACCTACCACCGCCCACCGCAGTTGAAAGCTCTGAGCAATCCGTCCTCTTCCTTTTCACGTTTTTTAACACACAAACAACACAAGCATTGAGCACAAGACCGACCAACAAACGTCCAACCAACCACTTTGGGCCGTGAAGAGAGAGAGAGAGGATGGCGAGCTCTGGAGTAGCATTGGAGGATATACCTTCGGTTGACATCACGACGGAACTCCTTCACCGCTTCAAGTGCTCCTCCAAGCCTGACAAGCGCCTCATTCTCGTCGGTAATATATAAGCATCCATCATACAAACATTATATGTGTGTCAGTATGTGTCTCCCTTTTTTTCTTCTTGTTCTGAGCTGGGGTTTTGTTTTAGCTTCAATTCTTGTATTTGTTACATGGAAAAGTTTTTTTTTTTTTTTTTTTTGGGTCTGCGTTAGGGGAGTAGCCTAGTAGGGGTGTTGTTTTGATGACATAACAATTTGCTTCTGTTGCTTTGGATCTGGGTTTTCTTATAGCCCAATTATTTGGAGACTCGTTTGAAGTTCTTAATGAAGTGTTTGGGAAAATCTTCTTCTATTGCAAATTGGCATTATCATTTAGGATTGATTACATACTCTGTTGGAGGTTGCTAATTAATTGTCTATGATAATTGAATGGAGTATGGCTGATATTCTCTCCATTAATTTGTTTGAAAATGGCAGGACCACCGGGATGTGGAAAAGGCACACAGTCGCCTATTATTAAGGATGAGTACTGCTTGTGCCATTTGGCAACTGGTGATATGCTGAGAGCTGCAGTTGCTGCTAAAACTTCTCTTGGAATCAAGGCTAAAGAAGCTATGGTTAAGGTAATATAGTATCTGATTTTTTATCTCTTACGGGATTACTTGTGTGTGAGTGATTTAGTCTTTGAATCTCATTTTGTTTTGAAGGGAGAACTTGTGTCGGATGATTTGGTTGTTGGGATAATTGACGAAGCTATGAAGAAGTCCTCGTGTCAAAAGGGTTTCATCCTGGATGGTTTTCCAAGGACCGTGGTTCAAGCACAAAAGGTTGTGTGTGTGTGTTTTTTTTTTCCTTTTAAATACTCTTGTTGCTGGATTCTTATATGTTTCTCTCATCTAAATACAGCTTGATGAGATGCTTGAGAATCAGGGGATCAAAATTGATAAGGTGCTTAACTTTGGAATTAATGATTCCATATTGGAGGAGAGGATCACTGGTCGTTGGATACACCCGTCCAGTGGTCGAAGTTACCATACAAAATTTGCCCCTCCCAAGGTTCCTGGTGTTGATGATGTAAGTTGATGCCTATTTTTCCTTTGATGATAATTGACATTTGCCAGAGTGTTGGCAAGCTACATTAATTTTAGATGTGTTGATAACCCAAACTACACCTAATGCTCGTGGCAGATAAAAAATGCAGTATATACATGTTAAATGAAATCCGAAGTTCATGTTCTGAATTTTGCATACCATGTATATTCAAAAGCTTTTGCATATTGACATTGGAATTTGAGGGAAATTCATCATATTCAATTGCCTTAACCATTTCATTTAATTTTACAAGGTGCAACCAAGCTTCTGAATTTGGCGTGCATCTCACAACTATGACTCTTGATTTCTTAATCTTCTGGCACTGTAGGTCACAGGAGAACCTTTAATTCAACGGAAAGATGATAATCCAGAAGTTCTCAAGTCAAGGCTGGCAGCGTTTCATACACAAACCAAACCGGTAAACTTCTTTCATTTAAAGGATACTGTTAGCTGAACCTTAGCAATTCAAGAAATTGCTCTTGATTTAAGCTAGAGCAGTTTATGACCAGGATTTTCATACCCCTTTCAAAGTCCACCACTGTTCACTCTTTTCTTTAACTTGCCTGTATTCTGAACGAATTTGGCATCTGTTTAATCTGCAGGTTATCGACTATTATGCCAAGAAGGGTGTTCTTGCACAGCTTCATGCAGAGAAAACCCCAAATGAGGTTACTGCTGAGGTTCAGACGGTTCTCTCGTCATAATTTTTTTCTTCTTATGTTATTCACTTATATGCAATCCGATTGGTTGATTTTCCCCTTTTCTACCAAAGTTTTACGCCAGGCTTCAAGCTCTAGGCCTCTAGTTACTTTCTCCTAGATGCTTCTGACTTGGTTGTATAATAAGAAGTTCACAGCGAAATTTGTGAGTTTTGTGACTATTTTTGGAAATGAACGCAATTAACTTTTCCTTTTTAGCATGGTGTTGTTTATGACTGAGGTCTGAGAATGTGGTCATCATTTAGCCTAGCGCAAACATTTTAGGATACTGTCACAAAATTGATAATCTCAGCTCCTAAATACCCTTCTTGGCTTCGATGATGGGTACCCGGCCTAGTGTTAGGCTCTAGTTCCAATGCTTCTATTTGGCATAGCATGGTAGCATTTACGTCTGGTTTAGCAAATGTTTAATTAAAATTTAAATAAATAGCACAATTTTCTATTTTTGTTACTCAAGTTTTCAATACACTTATATGCGGCTCAACTCAGTATTTTAACTTTTTTACTTTCATTATTTTATTTAAAATATTATTTCTTTATATAATTTTACTATTGTCAAAGAGAGGAGAGAATTATATTGATTTTTTTTTTTTAATTTAACTTATGCATTGTTGAGCTACAGTGCTCAGTACATTTGTTATACTCTATACTCTCGCATATTTTCCCTAATTTTCATGCAAAATTCTCAGTTGTTGTCCAAATACTTGTTACCAAAGGATTTATTTCTCCTATTTTTGTTTACAAAATTTACAGTTAAACAAGTGATTATTTCCTCCTCTTTGAGGGAAAGAACCACAACTTTTTTAGTAGATTCTAATCCCTCGACACAAGTTAATTATAAGCCCGGCGGAACCTACATATCTTATGGTAGTTGTTTGTTTGTGTGTACGTGCATGTGAGGGAAAGAGAGAACTTCCTTGTATAATTTATTTCGAGTAATGCTACATATATTCCTACTTCCACACTTTCACTTTCATATACTTTGATGTGACTTTTAAATTCTTCATTTGATTTTGAATTGATCAATATTAAATTTTAATTAAATAGTAATTTTAAAAAATACATTAGGGCGTGTGAGAATGTGTGTAGCATTACTCATTTATTTTAGCATGCCTTTAAATTTGTGAAGTATGTTGTAAATTTGTGAAGCCTTAATCAACCTATGCTCAATTTACTCTATGGGAAAAGTATTGTTCACCTCCTGAAGTTGACAGCAATTTTCAATTCGGCCACCAAAGTTTCAATTTTTTCAATTGACCCCTCCAAAGTTTCAATTTCTTTCAAGTCAGGTACTTTTTCCCAAAATGCCCTCAACAGTGATTCCAGCGAGATCTGGCCAGAATCCGGCAAAATCTAAAAAACTTGCCGAAATCCGGCGAATTCGGCAAACCCTCTTCTCCGACGCCTTGCTCCCGGCCAAGGTGCTCTTCTCCGACGAGTTTAGGCTCGTTAGAGATCAGGAAAAAAAAAAAAAACAGTTTTTTAGATTTCTTTGGATTCCGACAAGATTTTGTTGGAATCACTGTTGAAGGTATTTTGGAAAAAAAAAAAAAAAATCAAAAGTGCCTGAATTGAAAGAAATTGAAACTTGGGGGGGGGGTCAATTGAGAAAATTAGAACTTTGATGGCCGAATTAAAAATCGCTACCAACTTCAGGAGGGTGAACAATACTTTTCACTTGCTCAATATTTGATCACTACTTAATTATTGTATTTTCTAACCTGATTGAGTTAAAAGATGTCCCAACTACACGTGATATAATGAACGGTAGATGGATCCTTGAAGCCATAGTGTTTTTCAGCTGTCAACATCTCAAGGTTAAATACTCTAATTGTCAATATCTTAGATTTTATAGTTGAAGATCATTTTTCAAAAACTCGTTGGTGGGCTTGAAAGAGGCCCATGGATTTGCAACTTTAGGGATATCCTGATCCAGTGATGATCTATAACTTTAGGGAATTGTAGGGCCCTTTCAATTCCTTCAATCCAAAAAACACAAGAAAGTAAAGATGTTGAGCCCAGGGACAAAATAGGTCCTACAGCTCTCTCTCTCTCTCTCTACAAAAACCAAGAAACGTTACGTGTTGCAAAGAGAGTGGTGGTGAAGGGAGCATGATTTTCAGATCTCATTGGGAGGCCAAGTAGCGAACTATAGTTTAAGAAAAGCTATTTATTTTGTTTTGTTGTGTTGTTCTTTTCTAATCATGTTTATTAAACTACTGAGATCTCTCGTGACAGGTCATTATCTTTGTCACGTTGACCTTATTGGTATTCCCCCCATCCCCATCCAATTTTATCGAACCTCCCGACTCCCGATAATCAATTTCAGCCTTTTCTATTCTTTATCAAAAACATCTATTTTCAATGAATTATATGTAAATATATATATGGTGAAAAATATTAAAAAAAAACCATAAACTATCGACTATTTATAATATAATTTTTTAATGTTTAAAAATAATAAAGTAGCGCTTTAAATTATCAAAATATAATAAAAATACCACTTTTTTTTTTTATATTCCTGTAATACCCATATTTTTTAACAAATAAAATAATAAAATAATCGTAAAAAAAACTAAATAATTTAAAAAAAATAAAAAAAACCAATGGGCTAAATAAATACAAATATATATATATTTTTTGGAATAAATAAACATTCGCCCATTGATTTTTTTCTATTGGGTTTTTTATAATTATTTTATTATTTTATTTGTTAAAAGAATATGGATATTATATGAATATAAAAAAATAAGTGGCATTTTTGTTACATTTTGATAGTTTGAAAGGCTAATTTATTACTTTTTGAACATTATGAGGCTATATTATAAAAAGCTAATAGTTTGGAAGGCTTTTTATATTTTTTTCCTGTATATAAACTATGAAATGCTAACATGAAAGTTCTATTAAATTTGTAGGGTGTTTTTTTTTAAAAAAAAAAATTTAAAAAAAATTTAACAATTACTAATACAAATATTAAGATAGGTAAGGAAAAAGATTTTTTGTTGTTGTTGATTTTATTTTGAAAAATAGTTAATAATAATTTCATGGAAAAACCGTAGGTGGAGGAAATTTTGACAGTTGACCCATTTTTTACTCGGGAGAGTGACTGTCGGTAAAAGCAAGTAATGGCAAAGGTAGAGGTCCATTTACGTTTCTAACAAAGTTGAAGGGGTTGCTTCCGTTTCTAACATAATTACAAGGTTGAGATCTCTTCATTACAAAAATGTCATCCCCCGTGCCAATATATTACTTGTTCGCTCGATTTTGTGTCACTCTCAATCTCGTTAAAAGTTTTTGTTCCCAATGAATAACTAAATCGATTGTGAACCATACCTCATGAAAATAAAGTCATTAGTTTGAATCTCTCTCCCCTACCCTTGTATGGACATATTAAAAAAATAAAGAAGTCTTTGTCCTATATCTTAGAGAATACGCAAATCTCTTTGTGTTCGATATCTTTATTTTCGGCTCAATTTCACCTCCAACATTTTAAAGGTAGAGACAAAATAAAAACAACCGATCTTATAAAAGTTCTAACTTTTCAATGGTGGTGGAGACGGAAAGTGAAAAACCATTTTCACCTCTCTCACCCAAGTAGAGTAAGTGAATTTGGATAGCAAAAAGATTAATTTCACCCGTTATTGTCTCCCAACATACCAAAAGACTACATATTCACCTTTTAGATTTGATAATGATACTGTGACTATTGTCCTTGTAATAAAAATAAATATTTATGAATAAAAAAAAAAGGAGTAGAGATATTCGGCTGCTAAATTAAGGCAGCCCAACATCTTCTATTTTTTTTGTTTGTAAAAAAAAAAAATTGAAGAGGAAACAAGTTAAAGGGGTAGCGCTTGCCAAATTTAAAATCGAAAATCACTGATCAAATTTTGATCAAATTATATATCAAATTCATTTGTTTCCATGAATTACTAATAAGAAATTAGTATAAACAAAATTATATAAAACTGAGATAGCGTTTTGAGGCATTAGCACCAAATTTATGATGACTGAATCTCTTTAAGGTGATACCATCCCTAAAGGGTTAACCTTTCACCCATAAATTTTAGTTTTGAATCCAGAAAATTTTTTTGAAGCATTATAACCAAAATATTAGCTCATGAAAATTTAGGATGACTAAATCTTTTTATCCCTAAAGGGTTAACCTTTCAACCTCAGGTATTAATTTTGAATCTAGAAACAAGTTTTGAGACATTAAAATCTGAATATTAATTTTTAAAAATTTAGCTAATACGCGTTTTTTATATAAAAAATAATATATATATTTAAAAAAAAAAAAACAGAATTTTTTTTAAAGAAACAGCCGTGCTAAGCTGCCTCAATTTTGGCAGCCGCTGCTAAAAAAAAAAAAAAAAAGAAGAAAAATAAACATACCATTCAATATTCATGGAGAAAAAAAGTTGAAAAAACCAACCATTTAGCAGTCGACTTTTTCTCTCTCAAAGTTCAGCATCGGACCGCACTAGCACGGGACAAATGCATGCAAGGTCAAGCTCCCTTTTCCAAAAATGCCCCTGTAAGGGACAAATGTCTTTAAGCGAGCTTGTCCCTTACAGGGGCATTTTTGGAAAAAAGAAAAAAGTTGTTTTGGCGCTGCTTTTCAAGTGAGTTTCTGCATTTACCAACCCCCAAGTTGTTGACAGTTTCGTACCTGACGTGAACAGTAAATTACCGACTTTGTTTGCCGCAAAACGTTTGTCAAACAAGGCCTTATTATCTCCGTATCTTCAATTTCCTGAGACACTGATTTACCAAACGGTTATCTGTTTACTAGATTTTCGATTAAGATGACATAATTGCTGATTCAGTTGCTCAATCATCAACCTTTTTCGATCTTTCTTGGATTTGAATCTTTTCTTTTGGCTCTGTTTAGTACTGCGATAGTTTGTTTCATTGACTTGAGAGTGAGAAGTGGAAGATGAAACTTGCGCTGAGAGAGATTGAGAAAATCGGTCTGCACAATGCTGGATACCTCGCTCAGAAGCGTCTCGCTCGAGGCTTGAGGCTCAATTACACTGAAGCTGTGGCTCTCATAGCTACACAGGTTCGAACGTTATATGCATATATATCATATATGTATATGTATGTATGCATTTGTCTGCTTGTGTGTATATCGAGTGAGCTATATATTTGCTGAATTAGGTTACAAGCATGCAAATCGGTGTGTTATTGAACATGAAGAACTACAATTTGGTGTTTTTCACGCTAACTTATGGTTTGTTTAAAGATTTTGGAGTTTGTTCGCGATGGTGAGAAGTCGGTGGCGGAATTGATGGACATAGGGAAACAACTCTTAGGAAGGTATTTATTGTGAATTTGTTGTATATGTACGCATCAATACACGAATACGAATAAGTACTGTTTTAGGATGGTATGACTCTGAATTTTGTGTACTTGTTCTTCCTGATGTTATTTGTGCAAGGCGTAGAATTGATTCATGGTAGCTTGTTTTAGGAAGGTGTTTATTGTGAGTTTTATGAATATAATATGTACACATAAATATGTATATGGATACTTGTTTTAGGATGTTATGGCTGTGAATTTCATGTGTTAGTTGTTCTTCCTGATGTTACTTGTGCAAGGCCTATAATTAATCCATAGTTACCTGTTTTGAGTATTGATGCAATGGCGAATCATCAGACGTGACAGCTTATAGCATCTACATGTTGCCTTTGTTTTGTGTATTAACAGGAGACAAGTTCTTCCAGCTGTACCTAATCTTTTGGATACTGTACAGGTATAAGTCAATTAAGTTCTTAGTTAGAAATGAACCCTCCAGTTGAGTTCTTGAACTCATCAATAAGCAATGCATAATTTGTACTTTTATCTGGCTAGTAATTTACCTGAGTAGGTTAATGTATGGGGAGTGTAAGCAATGGAGTCATTTTTATTTTTTTATTATTTAAAAAAATTTATTGAGTAAGTACAAATTATATATTCATTATTACATTCAAAATTTAGGGTACGAAAATCTGTTCCTTTTTTTTTTTTTTTTTTCATATATGTCACTCCAATTATTGATTTAATGTTTGAGAGGTTGAAATATAATACATGCATCAAGCTTTCGACCATATAACCTGACACTCTACTCCCCATCCTCCCATGCGAAAAGACAAAACAACAAAGAATCAATAAAGAGAAAAAAGAAAAAGAAAAATTTTTCCAACTATGATTGAGCTAAACTGAATGTAGGTTGAAGGGACCTTTCCTGATGGGACTAAGTTAATCACGGTTCATGATGCAATTGCTAGTGAAAATGGAAATCTGGAACTGGCTTTACATGGCTCTTTTCTTCCAGGTAAGGGCTCACCCTGAATTCTAAAGCTTGGAATTTCTTGATATTGGGACCTGTTTGTCCTTTATTGTCTGCTTTCAAAATTCTGACCAGCAGTACCTTATGGAGATTCTGAATCTTACCCCACATTGGTTGCTCTGGATATGGAATTTTGTGTCCTTGCCTTTGAAATTGAAAAGAGGTTGCAATTGATGATGTATTTAGAATAAAACTTTTCATTAATGAAGATCCTTCATTGAGAAGTTAAATTTCCTAGTAAGTGAGTTTTTCACTTCCTTTGTGTTGTTGTCTTTCTTTATTTTCTGGTTTAAAAGAATGTGAGAAACTTGTAGTGAGCTGTAAAATCTACAACCTAATTTGAACCAACTACCAAGTTTCCTAGAAAAGACCTTCCTAGTCAAGAGGTCTTTTTGTTCCCTTGGGAGGAAGACCTTCCGGCGAGCCCTTGGGAGGAGACTTCAGGGTCTGAGGTGGTGGACACTGTTGAAGCGCCGGTGTCGGAGGTTATTCCGGCCAAGGCTAGTTGCGCTCCCGGTAAGGCTCCGAGCTTGATTCGAAGGGGGTTTTTTGGTCCGAGGGTTGCCTCATCTAGTCCTTCAAGGGATAAGGAGGTTCCCTTGTCTTCAAAGGGTAAGGGTACTTTGCCTTCCTCTTTGCTGGAGAAATCTGTCTTGTCTCTTGGGGCTGCTGAGGTGGGTCTTAATCCCACTGTTTCCAAGTCTCAAGTGGTGTATGCCCGGAGGGTTAAGGATGAGATTTCCAAGCGGCTGTTAAAAAATAAGGAGCTGCTTGCTGAGGTGGTGGTTGACATACTGGCGGAGGGATACTCCAAGGAGGTGATTCACGTGGTGAATTTCACTCCGGTGGTGGGTTTGTCGTGGGCTGGTGATGATAAAAGGATGTTGAATCTTTTATTGAAAATTGAGAAGGAAAAGAGAGAGCTAGCTGATCCTAAGGTGAAGGGGAAGAGGGAGCTCAAGAACCTGGAATGCTCCTTCAACGTTGAGGCTAGCGGGCAGAGGTCCTCTTAGGCAAAGTGCCAACGTTGGTGGGGTTTTCTCAGGTCTAAAAATGCTTATTCCTTCCCCCCTAAGGTGCAGTAGGGGGTTTGGGGTGGTTTTGGGCTGTTCTTTTGGGTTTGGTTGGGTTGTTCCCTGGTTGGGCTTTTGTATCTAGGGCTTGTTTATTTTTGGGGCTACTTATGAGCTTGGCGCCCTATACCCATTGTATTTGACGCGCCCTTTTGGGTTTTTTTTGATATTCAACATTACTTATAAAAAAAAAAAAAAAATGGTTTCCTAGAAAAGACGTGGAAGTTTGAGCAATGATTTGGCAACTGTGTGGACATGAATAGATTCTAATACTCATGAGCATGGACTGTTCATTTTAATTTTAAAGTTCTTGATTAACTTCGTATCACATGGTTCAACACAATCGATCCCTTTACATTCCTGACCACCTTCCATAAAATTTAAGTTCAATGTATTAACTTGCAAATTCTTCAGTCTTCTACAAATGGAGTTGAAGTTAATAAATAAGTTTCTTTGAGTATGCACCATGTTTAGTACTGGATGCGGCATGGCTGAAAGAGATTTATTTCCTACAGTTCCTTCACCAGACAAGTTTCCTGGGGTAGAAGATAATAAAATTCCTGGCGAAGTAAACTTTGGAAATGGAAATATTACTCTTAATCATGGAAGGAAAGCAGTAATCCTCAGCGTTGTCAACACTGGAGACAGGCCAGTTCAGGTGTTTTCATTTAACCTTTTAACCTGTTACTCCTTATATTTGTGGGATGCTCTTCTTTTTCCCTTTTGTTCTTCCACATTTATCTATAGTTATTCAGTTAGTAGTCATCCACTTAACTGACATCAGCTTCCTACCATGTTTACTTGCAACTTCAGGATTTGATGATGAAAATTGTACATGTTTCCTGAGTTATCGTACTGAACTTCTGTGATATTTTAATTAAAAATGGAATATTTTTTGATTGATTGACTGACTGGGTGGCTATTTTTTACTTTCCATGTTCTTTGGAGAATTGAAATCCTTTTTTAGTGTGAATTGATTTTTATAACTTACATGGTCAATAGTCAGTTTTTAGCTTATTCATAGTTGGAGGATGTAGACAGTTTTCAAGCTCCTCAGTAAACTCAAAAATACCTCTGGGATATGGTGTTGCCGGCATACCACTGGTATTATTGAGATGGGACTCGTTGGAGAAAAAACCCTTTTTACCAAATTAGACATTGAATGTTATGTGTGCGTAGACACATATTGTAAAAGAAATTTTTAGTAGTCACATAAGATATAAGAAATTTTAAGATTCTTGTTGTATAGACTTAATTTGCTTTGAATATAGATATATCTCAAATTATTGACTGACATGCTCTGATGTTTGTAACATATTGCACGGGTCAACATCTCATGTGCATTTTCTTTCTCTGGCTAACTATATGGAAAAGATAAAAGAGTATTTTTTTAAAATCATTCCGCACTGTTTTAGGTTGGCAGCCACTATCACTTTATTGAGGTTAATCCATACTTGGCTTTTGATCGACTGAAAGCATATGGCATGCGCTTGAATATACCAGCAGGAACAGCTACACGATTTGAGGTAGCCTTTTTATTTGTTATTCAATAAAATGCAACTAAACTTTGTTCATTTGTTCATCTTCTGTATATCAATTTCTGCCTACATCTTTGGCTTTTATGACTTCACATGTAAGTAACAATTTACCCAGTGTGTATATATATATATATGTAGTGTTTTTTTATCATATTGTAACTGAAACCTGTTCAGCTCTTTGACTAATTCACTCTATGCATTATTACTGACTATTTGTTTGGCCAGCCTGGGGAAACTAAAAGTGTCATACTTGCAAGCATTGGAGGTAAGAAAGTGATCAGAGGAGGAAATGGCATTGCTGATGGTCCGTTTGATCATGCTAAATATGGGACAGTCGTGATGGAAGCTGTAAGCTCGAGAGGTTTCAGACATCTGGAAGCAACAGATGTTAGGTTAGACCTTCCCCTGGGGCTATTCCGTCCTGTTTGTTTCATTTCTGTTTGTGATATCAATAGGATTGCTTGAGTAAGTAAACACATTTCACTTAAATGATAAAAGATATATGGAAAAATGCCTTACCTCAGAACTGATTTTGTAGTGAAGGTGTTACCGGAGAACATTCTGCTTTAACCAAAATAATCTCTCGTGAGGAATATGCCAACATGTATGGGCCTACCACAGGTGACAAAATTCAGCTTGGTGATACCGACTTGCATGCTGAAATTGAAAGGGACTTTGCTATTTATGGCGATGAATGTGTCTTTGGAGGTGGGAAGGTTCTAAGAGACGGAATGGGCCAGTCATGTGGGCATCCATCAGCTGACTCTTTGGATGCTGTGATAACAAACGCTGTGATTATTGATTATAGTGGAATCTTTAAGGCAGATATAGGTATCAAAGATGGTCTTATTGTTTCCCTTGGGAAAGCAGGCAATCCAGATATCATGGATGGTGTATGTCAAAATATGATCATTGGGGTAAAATCTCATCTCACTGTGCAGACAGAGTGTTGCTCACCATGTTAATTGCACACACTTACACTTTTTTAATAATCAGGTTAACACTGAGGTTATTGCGGGGGAAGGAATGATTGTAACTGCAGGAGCCATAGACTGTCATGTCCACTTCATATGCCCTCAATTGGCATATGAAGCAATTTCAAGTGGTGAGCAACCAACTGGGAAAGTGCTGCTGAAATTTATGAACATATCAATGTTTATGTACTGATTTGTGTCTGTGTCTGTATAAATTGGCAGCTTAAATGTAGATGATAAAAGTTGGAAAAGCTTAATCATTTTGTCATGCTTATGCTACATCTATCTTGTCATTCATAGTGGTCCACCATATGTTTTATGACTTTGAAACAACTCTTTTAAATGCTCCCAATCATTATTTCAATTTGAAACAAGCCTTAATTGTTATTGTAGCCCTTTCTTTCTAAAATCTTGAGAGGAGGAAGACCAAAAGATTATAGAAAACAGGTCAGCGAGAGACCCTTCGGATCATGTTTAGTTGAATTTGTCCAGATCAAACTCAACATGGGCTCCATCAATTCGATATTATCAAACTCAATTAAATAATTGTTTGGAAACAGAATCATACATTTTTTAGCAGGTTGTGTTATTATCATTTGTTGTTGCGTGGCATGTTTGTCTGAACTATATTTTGGTACCTAGAGTTCATGACTCTGTCCCTTAGCAATCTGAGTAACCTCTGGCAAGAAAATTAATTGAAATGAACATTCTCTGTAATGTGTCATGATTCCTTTTTACCAAAACTTCTCGTTATGTGTAGGCGTAACAACTCTAGTGGGAGGAGGAACAGGACCTGCTTCTGGAACATGTGCAACGACTTGTACTCCAGCACCATCACAAATGAAGTTAATGCTGCAAGCAACTGATGACCTGCCTCTAAATTTTGGTTTTACGGGGAAAGTATGCTTGATTTTTGTAGACTTTATGAATCTCTCTCTCTCTCTCTTCCTTATATAACGTTTAAGGATAAGCTTTTCAGTAGTCCTTATATGAATGAGTTGCTAAAATTTTGAACTCTGAAGGTTTTTCTGCTCGCTATTCCTCGCACCCTTTTTCCATCCTTATTTATTCTTATACCTTGTTCTGTCATTCCCTTTGTTTACTTAGGGGAACACTTCCAAACCTGATGGGCTACATGAAATAATAAGGGCTGGGGCGATGGGACTGAAGCTCCATGAGGACTGGGGAGCTACTCCTGCTGCAATTGACAATTGTTTGACTGTTGGGGAACAATATGACATCCAGGCATTTTTTAGTTGTATTTCTTTTCCAGTTATTTGAAACATTTGAGTACTACATATTTACATCAGTAACCAATTTTGTCCATTTCTGATGATTTTGACAGGTTAATATCCACACCGACACATTGAATGAATCAGGATTTGTAGAACATACTCTTGCTGCATTTAAAGGAAGAACTATTCATACCTACCACAGGTACAAGTTGCATACAATTTGTTTTTCAGTCTTCTATCACTCAATTGCCTACCATTTTCATTAGGTACTGTTTTTTTTTTGGGGAAAATACGTTTTAGCCTCCTCAACTACCACCTATTTACATTTTAGCCCCCTAAACTATCAAAAGTTGTTAAATGGTCCCCCCAACTACCAAACAGTTACGTTTTAGCCCCCTCCGTTAGTTTTTGCCGTCAAAGTGGATGGAAGCATCTTCCAAACTACGTCGTTTTGTACAAGGCATACACTCACTAAAAGTCACATCAAAACGACGTAGTTTGGATGTTTCCATCCACTTTGACGGCAAAAACTAACGGATGGGGCTAAAACGTAACTGCTTGGTAGTTGGGGGGGCCATTTAACAACTTTTGATAGTTTAGGGGGCTAAAACGTAAATGGGTGGTAGTTGAGGGGGTTAAAACGTATTTTCCCCTTTTTTTTAAAAAAAAAAAAAAAAAGAAAAAAAAAAGAAGAAAAACTAGATTATAATCAAAAGTACACTGTATTTATTGTTTGAGTAAATTTCTTTCATGAGGCCACATAAAGGGGAGTTTACCTATAGAGAAGTAAAACTTTCTTGATAGCAAAGGCCATAGTTGTTTTGTTAAAAGTGGCTAAATTGACATCTGGCCCTTTTGGTCATAGGAGAACTTCCCATACTTTCGATACTTGCCATAAATTTTTTACACAATGCTGTCTATCCTTCTTAAGCTTCAAGTTGTCATGACTTGACACTAATGGATTTCAGCTCTTTCATGTGATTATAAAATGTTTCTCTCATTAGAATAATGCGATGAGTTCATCCGATATCACTTATTGCCGTATTTTTCAACTTTTCTAGCTGTTGATGTTTGTCCTACTTCTTTGGTGCCTTGTGGACAGTGAAGGTGCTGGTGGTGGTCATGCTCCAGATATCATCAAAGTATGTGGTGTGAAAAATGTCCTGCCGTCATCTACAAACCCCACACGACCTTTTACTTCCAACACTATAGATGAGCACCTTGACATGCTGGTATGAGAAGATAATGAAAGTATTGATACAGTATGCATTATGGATGTCTGATTCTCAATTTGGTCTGAATACGTACAGATGGTCTGCCATCACCTTGATAAGAACATTCCGGAAGATGTATCTTTTGCTGAATCAAGGATAAGAGCTGAAACAATTGCTGCAGAAGATATTTTGCATGATCTGGGGGCAATTAGCATTATATCTTCTGATTCACAAGCTATGGGTCGCATTGGAGAGGTCTGTAATTCCTTCTTTTTTCTTTTTCTTGTTAGATTTTTTTTTCTTCCCTCAGTTCTGTTTAGATGACTCTGTAGATGCTTGCAAATTGATATTAGAAAAAACTGTCTGATTACTCATAAAAAAAAATAAAAAAAAGAAGAAGAAGAAGAAGAAGAAGAAGAAGAAAATTGTGTCCGAGAAAACAGGCAACCAAACATTAGAACATGACATGGTAGCTTGACTTGAAAGGAGCATTTCAAGTTATTGTAATTGATGAGTAAGACAGCACCATTTTTTAAAGTAACTAAGAAATCATCTTTGAAGCATGGAGACAGGCAGGGGTGCAGATACGGACACTCAACATGGTGCTGGCACTTAAACAAGACTTGTCCCACGCAGGATGTAATACCAGGGACGCCTGACGCTAAACTGATGTGTTTGTTGCCAAAGTCTATTTTTGGAAATTTATGGTGTTATAAAGGTTGCAACTTAACTATAGAATATTAGCATTGTCTTGAGTGCACACGAACCCATGAATTCTTCATAACGTTTGTTCTTTAATCTTCATTTATGTGGCACATTTTTTCGCATTTGTTCTGATGTTTATATAGTTAACAATGCTGCTAATTTTATTTTGACTGACGCTCAGGTCTCACAAACTCTTTTTTACCAGGTGATAAGCAGAACTTGGCAAACTGCCCACAAGATGAAGCTACAAAGAGGATCGATTGACCGTAGTGGACCAGACAATGACAACCTTCGTATCAAGCGATACATTGCAAAATACACTATAAATCCTGCAATAGCTACTGGGTTTTCTCAATATGTTGGTTCAGTTGAGGTATGATAGTTTGGATATCTATGAGCTCAATTCCAATGTGAGCTGCACAAAAGTATAAATATGTCATTTCCTTTTAAGAGTCCGTTGGTCTTACGATTTTGCAGGTTAAAAGTGCATTTTTAAACTAAATTGCAAAAAATGTTATGTTGGAAGTGCATTTGAAAAAAAATGACAGTCGCAAGCAAAGGAGTGCGTTTTTAAAAACGCACGATCTTAAAGGTCAAACTGCTATTTTATAGGCCGAACTGCGATTTTACCAAATGTTTAACTGTCTTTAAAAATCATATTTTCATTAACTGCGTTTTGAAATTGCCATTTTTCAAGCTTCACATTATGAAACTGTTAAACCAAACATACCCTAAGTTATCGAAGCATCTAAAATAGTTTGACTGCAGTCATTATTCTGCAAAATCTTGACATTGTAGATGGCTTGTAGGCAGGGACGGAACTAGAGTTAGAAATGGGGGGACCAGTCTTCTTCTTTTTCTATTGGGGGGGGACCAATATAGATTTTTTTTTTTTTCCCAGTTAATTTTTTTTTTTTTTTCAGGATTGGTGGGGGGGGAGCCGGTCCCCCCCTAGGTCCGTCATTGCTTGTAGGTGGGATCCATCGGGTTCTGGAATATCAATTAAAAGTTTAACCTTGTAACTGAGATTAAGGGAGTCGAACAAATATTTTTCCCTTTCATTATATTTTTTGTTTCTGCAGGTTGGGAAGTTGGCCGATCTTGTTATATGGAAGCCGTCTTTCTTTGGAGCAAAACCAGAAATGGTAATAAAAGGTGGTGCAATTGCATGGGCTAATATGGGCGATCCAAATGCTAGCATTCCCAGACCTGAACCGGTAAAGTTTGCTATTACATATATATTCTGGAACATCTTATGTGATAGATTTGACAGGCAGGCATGACTTATAAACATTCAGAAAATTGTTCTGATGTTGTCATGTTGAATACATAAAATGAATTTGGCAGTGTTGGAATCTTCGCAAATGGATGAAAAACCCAAAACGATGTCGTTTTGGGATGCATAATTACTACAATGCCCTTGTTAAAATTATTATTATTTTTTTTTTAAAAAAAACCCCACAAAACGGCGTCGTTTTGCTTCTCACCACCCTTCTTCCCCTCCCCCATGTTCTTTCCAGCCTATAGCTCACCAGAGACAACGCCGAAGTCCAGCCCAGCCGTCTATTTTCTTACTTTTAATAGTATAAATTTAGTCTATTTTATTACACAGAATGTTCAAAGTTTGGTAATCCCAGCAGTTTTACAGAGAATTTACAAAGAGCTCAAAGTTCAATCCTTATCCCCCATGTGCCCTTATAATAACCCCTCTCTCCCACCACACAACTTGGTTTTCACTTTCTCTCGTCACAACCACAACACACGCACACACATTAACGCAACTCTCTCGCTCTCTGCTTCTCCGTGCCATAGCTTCCATATCTCCTCCGACTCCCCACAACCTGAACTTCTCAATCCCCAAATTTCCATCCAGAAGACCATTCTACCCCTCCCCTTCCCACTCCTTCTCCCTCTGCGGCTGCCGCTGCCACCACCACAACTCGTCCTCCGACAACTCCGTGCGCTGGCGATGGGACTCTACGCTCCACGACGTCGTCAGCACCGCCCTCAAACGCTTCGATTCTTACTTTAACTCGACCAAGAAAGAGCCCAGGGTTGTTCGCACTGCGACGGAGGAAGAGGAAGAGGAAGCCTTAGAGAGACAAAGAGAATTGGGGAAACTTGAAGGCTGGAAAGAACACGGGCGTTGTCTCCGGTGAGCTATAGGCTAGGAAGAACACAGGGAGGGGAAGAAGAAAGAATGGGTTTTTGTTGAGGAGCAAAACGACGTTGTTTTATGGGGTTTTTTTTTTCATTTTTAATTATTTTAACAAGGGCATTTTAGTAATTTTGCATCCCAAAACGACGTCGTTTTGGGTTTTTCATCTATTTTAACAGTTTCATCTAACAGATTGGGCCATTTTATAAGGGATTGATAGTTTGGGGGCTATTTTATACCAATTAAAACTTTGGGGGGCCATTTTACAAATGACTGGTAATTTGGGGGGTCATTTTATACTTTTCTCGAAATTTTATTAAAGAAAAAGAAAAGCGAGAGGCGCCCCTAATTACACTAGGAGTATACAAAGGGGGTCAAAGCAAACCCAAAGGAAAACCCCATCAAACCCAGCCAAACACCCTTAACACAACCTAGAGAAAGCTAGAAAACCACCAAAAACCCTCAAACAAACCCACCAACCCAAATCCCGCTAACCAAAAGCCCTCGTCCCTTCACATAAGACTACTACACACTAGTCTTGCCCTTCCTTCTCCTAGAGGACACACTAACATTGCCATAGTTGACAGAGCTTTCTAAATTTGCCAGCTCCCTTTTGCCCTTATTCCTAGGCCTTTTTCCTTTAGCCCTAGGCAGGGCAATGTCCCTAAACCAAAGAACATCCGCCGAATATGGATCCTCCTCTTCGTCGCAATCCAACACCCAATCAAGGGGATCGGGGAACAACTCCCCATCCCAATCGTTGTCTTCTTGATCCCACCCAAACTTGAAAGCTTCCTCCAAAATTGAAGAGCTGCCACCATCTTCTCGATCCTTCTTAACAGCCACACGCGACGAAGAATGAGACTTCTTTTTTTCTGTCGGACTTGGGATAAGAAACCCTCGCCGTAGAAAGCCCCTCATCGGATTAGAGTTCTTTCTTTGAGCTGCATCATCCCCTACACTACTTAAAGGAGTAGGAGACGAATCAGCCGCCTGACCATGAGCAACCTCTGATGAAGTCTGAACAACAAACCCCGCTACTGGTTTTGATTGGTACTGTATTTGCGGAGCATTAAGAGATTCCACCGCCTCAAGAAGAAGAGAATCCTTCACCCGAATTCCTCTTTCTTTCTCAGCTCTTCGGTAATATCTCTCAATTTGCTTATGTATAGGAGCCCCACTGCCCACTGACAAACGTAGCCTTTCTCCCAAAGCTAACGCCCCTACAACATTAACATCTTGATTTTCAGACAGAAAAACTTGCCCAGATGAAAGCTTAGAAGAGAGAGGGACTGAGACAAGAGCATCAGAAACCTTCGCAAGTCCCTCTGCCAACCCAAGCCAATGTCCTCCTAGAACCCTCTCAAGTTCTTCCTTTGTAGCCACCAAATCCCGGTCCTCCTCAAAGAACAACCCCTCATGATCTTCCTTGCAAGCCTTACGAAAAGACTCCTCCAAGTCCTTAAAAATCGCCATATGCGTAACATTGCCCTTAACCACTTCCCGAAAATACTCAATCAGCCATTTTTGTGATTTATTCAACCCAGAATCAACAATGGCAGCAGAGGTGAACGTCGGCGAGGGAAAAGGGACAGGACTTACCTGAATCTCGGAAGAATTAGCAGACGAAGTGAGGGCTGAGGTAAAAGGGTCCGAAGGAAGATTACCGGCATGAACAAGAGACCCCAGCTGAAAATCTGAGGCTCGGTCCCCTCGCACAGCTGTCGCAGAAACCAGCTCCCCGTGAATCCCGCTACCACGAGAAGTGTCTTGCACTGACAGCCCAAGTTCCGCACGACCATAGCCCAGCAAAAAACCCATCGGCGGAAGACTCATCTGCGTCGCCAAGGTAGTCTCAGGCACATCGGAAGACCCATTGGACACCCTCATCGAATGCAGAGAAGCAAAACTCGACGGTTTAGTGGCCGGCTGATCCAGAACCGTGCCGGAAACCATGGCTAGATCAGGAGACAAAACAGGGTCCAGCAGCAAAATCGGATCCAAACCCGGACCTAGCTTTTCAGCCGAATCCATATCCGAACCCAGAGCCATATCCGAACCCGGAATCATATCCAAACCCAGAACTATATCCACACACGGATCCAACTCCAATCCCGGATCCGACACCAGATCCAAACCCATGACACTATTGGGCTTAACCTGCATTCCACCCAGTGGGCCTGCACCTAGCCCATCAAACACCCGGACCAAATCCGTCTGAGAAAACCCTAGAAGCTTCATCAACCAGCAAATGACGAAAAAGCCCTCCATCATCTTCTTGCTCAGCTCTGTAGTGGCCACCACCGAAGAGATGCCAACAGCCTTCTGCGATTTCGACACCGGTAACTCCAACTCGAAACAATCCACCGCCTTACGCTTCTCAGCACCCTCGCAACCCTTCCCCAAAAAAGGAAAAACATCGAGAGGGGAGGAGGACTGAGGTATCGGCATAAACCTCACCTCAGGACCAAGCGCCGCCCGAGTCACCTCCGCATACGACCTCCCAGTACGCACGCCCACCGAAGGAGGGATCTTAGAAACCTCCAGATCTAACCCTTTCTCCTTAGACGATAAAAACAATCGCAGCTCATTCGCAAACCGCCGCCATCCACTCCCATTCCGGCCTTCTGGTATCCAAATAACACCTTTGCGCCCACCCTCAACATTGATGCCCACCTGCAAGAATCGACTCGCCTTGTTGCCTCCCCCATGATTGTTGGGTTGGAACCTTAACATGTTACTTGATCATAATTCTTAGTCTGAGACGATGGTTGTGCTCACTTTGAATTTTATACATCAAGTCAACCTGCTTAGAGAATCCTAAACATTAAAATGTCTAACATACTTTTGTATGGTTAGGAAAATTGCATCTATAGCCTCTAAGAAGTTTATAAATTACATCTTACATCAGTCCCTGTAGTTCTGATGGGATTAACACAGAGAACCCAAGATAAATGCGATCAAGTTCTTTTCTTAAGACGAGAATGTTTTCAGGTAATAATGAGGCCTATGTTTGGAGCATTTGGCAAGGGAAGTTCTCACTCCATTGCTTTTGTCAGCAAGGCAAGGATCTTTTCTCTCTCGCCCCCACTTTTTCCTCTCATTTTCTTCTTTCTAAATAACTTTGTCTGTTAATTTCCTTTTCTCTTTTCTCCTTGCAAACAGGCAGCTTTAGATAATGGAGTTAAGGCCGCGTATGGACTCGACAAGAGGGTGGAAGCTGTGGGCAATGTTACGCGACTAACCAAATCTGACATGAAGCTCAACGATGCCCTTCCAAACATCACAGTGGACCCTGAGACATACACGGTGACAGCAGATGGCGAGGTTCTTACCTGCACTGCAGCCACCACAGTTCCTCTTTCTCGGAATTACTTCCTCTTTTAGGCGTTGGTACGTAATATGTCTGAGCCTCGATCATTTTATGCTTTAGAACAAATTTACTAAACTGAAAACAAATAATGATCCTTCCAAAATAAACGAAATAGCACTTTCCAAATCGAGGTCATCTTGCTGGACACCTCTACCACATTAGAACACTTGCGCACCAACAAGTGCAAACTTCAGTGCTTCCACCACCACCATTTGTTTTTGGACCCAATTATAAGTGGCCCCCCACTTGATCTGTCATTTCAGTTTACCTTACTTTCTCTTTTCTTTGGGAGGAAAAAAATAGACAGAAACTTTGTATTCGTGCTTTGGTTCCGAATAATTTGTTTCTCGATGGACTCATTTATGTAAGTGTCCCGTGTGCTTCACTAAATTCGTGCCATGTTTCATCTGCCACTGCAAGTTGTAGTGCTCGACAGTTCATGTCTCAGGCTGAGGCTGATTGAAGGAGATTTTGTGTGAAAAAAATAAATGGTGGAGATGGGATGGGATGATTGCAAGAGAACTCTAATTATTTTTTTCACTTAAAAAGACAATCTTTACTATTTATTTTTCTCAGGAAGATCTCCAAGAGTTTTTTCACTAGAGACGAAGCCAAATGCAAACTCAAAATGATCTTTTGTTAGTATTTGTTGTCATCAATTTTATTTTATATTCTGCACATTTCCCATATGATAATTAATCCCCCATTCTCTGAACTAGAGATTAAACCATATGAAGTTCAGTGAACCAAATTAATAATAAAAATAAAATTAGAGTTTTTTTTTTTTTTTTCTTTTTTTTTCGAAGTAGGTATGTGCACGTGTGATCGTGAAAATGAAGTCTCAAAAAGTCTTTTAGTTTTTATTTTTCTAATGGAGTTTTTTTTTTTTTTTTTGGCCTTTTAAATTAGTTAAGATCTACATCATGGTTTCCCCATTCTATTCTAAGGCCATGAGTGCAAGGTGGTCAACAGGAGTAATTTTGTAAGTCCCTCCTATATCATTCCAAAAATGAAGTGGTTTTTAAAATCATAATTTAATCAAAATTTAATAATAATCAATCACAAACTAAATAGTAATTTTAAGAGTTATATCATTCTTAGAGGGATACAAGAGGGACTTGCAACATTACTCAGTGAACAGTAATGACTTTCAATCTAAAGTTAGCTGGCAAATGGAAAATTCATGTGGTAAATTGCATGAGACAATAACAATCGGCAATTATGACAATTTCTCACCAAAAGAAAAGGAAAAAAATTAATGATTCAATGTAGCAATGCTGCTATATATATATATATATATATATATATATTCATGAGAGATGCTTGGCTCATATAGCATTCAACATTCAAGTGAATATGAAAGAATCGTATTATGATTAAAATTTTATTTTGTTACATTTAATGGTATAGATGGTATTATGTCATTTAAAATTTTTAAATAATGTAATAACACATACATTATTAAATTTATGAAATATAATTGTAATTATGAAATGACTCCATTTCACTAAAAAGGGATCTTATTCCGTCAAAATCATGAATATATTATTGATCCATGTGTGGATTACTTTATGGACTAAGCGTGGACTTTACAATAAGCCGACAGATTCTCATGTGCAAAGTCCTTAAATCAATATATGAGTGGACCCTCCTTCCGAAGCACATGTACATATATGCACAAAAGTTGGCTGGAATTTTTTTTTTTCCTAATTAAATATTGGGAAAGGGGTACAAGTCCCAAGTTCCCAACAAAAGACCCAAAACTAGGAGTGTTCAGGCGGGGCGGTTATAACCGCAACCGTCCCGCCAACCGCTAACCGTTTATAACCGCTAATCGCCTAGGGTGGTTGCAGTTAGCGGTTTTAGGGGTATGAAAAAGCGATTATAACCGTTAACCGCTTTTATTTATATATAATTACATAAAAATATATATTAATTAAATATTAAAAAAAATCCAAAAATCCCGGAAAGATTTATATGCTTCCCATGGTATTTCTCTGCTAATTCTTTTTTGGTAACTAATTTTCTACTTATTGAATCTGGATTTGACATATTTGCTTTAGACAGCTCAATTGAATCCCCTGGCTTGGCTATGTAATTCATCAAAGAACAAAATGATTTTTTGTATGGACACTGCTTATCGAAAGCAGTTTATAACTTTATGTAAATGAATACTACGATTTCTTTAACCCTTCTTCAGATGCTACTCTATATGGAGCCTGGTCTCTGGAATACCCCAAGCTTTCTGCTAGAATTGAAGTTTTAGAAAGGAACATAAGGTAATGACATGAGTTTTCATGCCATATTGGGGGGGAAAAAAAAAGGCCAATTGTTGCAACTTTAATGCCTTTGTGTGATTATTTAAAGAATCAGAATCAAAGCCAACAAAAATTATTAGAAATGATGATATGTTAACTAATAGATTTTGTTCATAGATTCAATTAAGGGTAGAAATGCTTTCAAGATTTCTCTAAATAATAATATGCAAATGAAAGAATGTGATTTCTGTGAACAAAGGGTAAAACATGGATTTGGGCATTATGACTATGTATGTGAAATAAGTCCAAAAAATAACATGTTTTTAGGCCAATATGGCAAAATAAGCCCAAAAAATATGGCAAAATAAGTCCAAAATATATGAAAAATGAAGGCCCAAAATATAAAAAAGCCCAAAAGCCCATTTTTAAAAAACCGGTTAAACCACTTGTTAGCAATTATTCAAACCGCTAACCGCCGGTTATAAAATAACCGCTAACTGCCTAGGCGGAAGCGGTTGCGGTTATTAAAAATTCAATAACCGCCTAAGGCGGAGGCGGTTATTGCAAATAATCGTCGGTTATAACTACTTGAACACCCCTAGTTGATACAACTGGAGGTTGAAGGTTCGAGTTGCCCAAAGCATTGCAGGTTTGATAGCGGTCAAAATGTCGTCGTTTTCAAAGGGGGCTCACAGACAACAAGTTTATCCACGCAAGATAGAGCAGAGTTAAGCTGAAACTGGGAAAGCGAGTTCTTCGGCTGCCGAAACGACAAATCTTTTTGTTGGAAATTTTTCTACATTTTAAAAAAGAAAAAAATTGAAAATTTATAAAAATGTAATGCATCTTTTATACGTGAGAAATATATGTTTTTTTTTTTATTATAATGACATTGAAAAAAATTTATTCAAAAAACATGTACTTCTATGTATTTCTCACATAACATATCATTTTTATAGAATGATTAAATGCAATTTTGATATATGTGGTTAGACCCAAAATCAAACAAACTTTTAGTCTCCCCCTCTTACGCGGACATGTCAAAAAAAAAAAAAAAAATCAAACAAGCTCTTAGGTTTCAAAAAGTGTTCAAAGTAGTACTTATAAATATTGAAAAGACACACTTAATATTTATGTTCATGATTTGTCTAAATATTTAACGGATCTCTATGTTAGCACCTGTAAGATGGTGACACGTGTTCCTAAAGCCACATATTGATGCCAAATCATAATACTAGATGATGTGGTATTATATTATAGATGGTACATATGCTTTTGATGCTACATATGCTATAAAAAATAATAAATAAATAAATAAACTTAATAATTGAAAAATAATAACCCAATTAACAAACTTATATATATATATATATATATAACACTCTTTAATGTAAAACTCTTTCCACCATCCTATATTTGGCCAAAAGACTGGGCCCATCCCTTGGTTTTTTAATTTTTTTTTTCCTTTTTTGTTTTAATTTTAACTTCTTCCTTTTAATTTATTAGGGGAAACTTCACTTATCCCCCTGATGTTTGGCCACTTTTGCAGATACCCCCCAATGTTCAAAACATTTCACTTAGGTGTATCAAACTTTGGTTTTCTCTCACTTTGCTCATTCCGTACACAAAATGCCAATTTTACCCATGACTGATTCCAAAATTACAACACCCACCAAGCCCAAAACGACGTCATTTTGATCAATAATTTTTTTTTTTTAAAAAAGATGAAAATCGAAAAAAAGAAGAAGAAGAAGATGAAAATCGGGGGTGGCTCTTTTTTTTTTTTT
>CM017323.1:26517417-26537838 GCA_006937295.1 Carpinus fangiana
ATATTTTTACTTGATGTGTCAAATTTTTATTAAAAACAATAAAATAAAGTTTTACGCTCAAAAGGAATAAAATCGGTATCTACTAATAAAATATTAAAAAATAAAAATAAAAACCTAAAGTGATCAGCCATGGCCTTGAAATCTCCCCAAAACCTAAACCAAAAGTTGTTAAATGGCCCCCCCAACTACCAAAAAGTTACGTTTTAGCCCCCTCCATTAGTTGAGGGTATTTTGGTAACTTGCAATCTCAAAACGACGTAGTTTTGATGTTTCCATCCAATTTCACGGTAAAAACTAATGGAGGGGGCTAAAACGTAACTGTTTGGTAGTTGAGGGGGGCATTTAACAACTTTTGATATTTTAGGGGGCTAAAACGTAACAGGGTGGTAGTTGAGGGGGCTAAAACGTATTTTCCCCTATTATTATTTTTCATTGGGGGTTCCTTTTGTTTCCCATAGGAATGAAAATTGCCGTGATTACTCTTGCATTTTCTACCATACTTTGAAGTGCATATATATATATATATATATAATAGTTTAAGGGCCATGTTGTCATCGTGGCAACAACCAACAACCGAAGTTATAACAACCTTGTTTTAAGGTGAGGGGCAGTGTGGACTACTATGGATCCCTCTTCATTCTTACTACGAAGGTGAGCCTTTGATTCGTAGTATTAGTGTTTTGACTTGTTATTAAGTATCTGCTTCAGTTTGTAAAAGTGTTGCAAATGGTACTTTATTTGGACATTTAAAAGCTTAATAGCCTACCACATCAAACCAATAGCAACCGTTACTTTCTTCTTTTTTTTTAATTGAATAAGGAAAGGGTTACAGGGAATGATTTTTCCCACTTTTGATTCGAAATGAAGAAGAAGTGAGAGATCCTATAAACGAAAATGGGGTGGGCTCCCCAACAATAAACTCAAAATAAAAGGGGAGGGCACCCCAACAACATAACCCAAATGATAAAAAGTAGTACAAATATAAGGACAAATGCTGGGTCCGGTCCAAAAGAACCGACCATGAGGCAATGGTAATCACCAATAGTTCAAAAAGAACCATAAGCAAGCCGGGCCTATTCCAGGGCCGCACAAGGCAGTGTAAATTGCAAAGAAACTCCGTGAAGAGTCCAATGTAGGTAAAACAACCATCACTGTAAAATGATAGCTGTAGAGCAAGCACTGCAAAGAACCAAATGGAAGCCAAAACCCACAAAACAATCTCCACCTCAAGATCAATCTAAGTCATGGCAGGGAGATAAAACAAGACAGATAGCAAAATAAAACTAAAAATACATAAATTACAATAAAGACAAAATAGAGGAACGCACAACAACAACAAAGCAGCAAATTTACAATCAAAACAAAGCTGCAAAAATACAACAAAAACAAACACCAAGGAACGCCGGCTACCAAAAAACACAACAGAGCAACGCACACTCCGGCATAGCAAAAGGTGGATCGCAAGGAGTCGAAGGGGAGCATGGAGGCCAGTGGTGAGGGTGGAGTGGTCAACTATGCGGGGCGTGGTGAACATGCTCCGGTGCGTGAGATCCATGCTCAAGCGCGTGGAACTCATGCTCTGGCGCGTGCACTGCTAGTGAATGATCGGGCGGCGGCGCTGGGAAGCAGAGGGGCCGGTGATAACGATGGGATGGCGCATGTAGGCCCGGGTCTTCCTGAGTAACGTAGATCGAGTTTTTTTTAAAAAAAAACCCATCTAAGAACCAAAGAAGATTTGGATTGGGCGGTGGCCCTGGAAAACTGGACGGCGGGGTGGACGGCGACGCTGAAGAGTAGCAAACGGACAAAACAACCTACAAAAAAAGAGAGAAAAACCAAACAAAAACAGTAAAGAAGCAAGGAGAGCACATAGACGAGGAGGGGAGAGAAGGAAAGGCAAACCCTTTCCCTCTTCCCCAACAAAGCCACACAAGGCGGCGTGGAGAACCCCACTAAGGAGGCGGCTTTCAGAGCTTCTCTCTCTAAACAAGAGAGGCAACTTTTCTTCTTATTCTTCTTCTTCTTCATTTTTTTTTTTTTTAAGAGAGGCTACTTGTTTATTCTATATGCACATTAATATTATTCTAAATTTAAAAATTAAAACAAATATATTTAAGATTTTTTTTTTTAAAAAAAAAACAAAATTTAAAGAGTAATTGAGACACTTCTTATTATTCTAAATCAAAAAATTAAAACAAATATATTTAAGATTTTTTTTTTAAAAATAATTTAAAGAGTAATTGAGACACTTCTTATAACCGGCTTACCACCCTCAATGACCATAATGTTGGTTCGATTGTTCCCAAATGACTAAATAGTAGCAGTCAAAACTACTCCTAGCTATATGAGATGACTCGACCACCCCATTTGTAAAAGTGAGATGAATTATTGTCATGATCTTAATTGAATTGTGACCCTAAATACTAATCCCTCAATCTTAGATGCCCAACTCCGATCAAAATCTGAATCGATCTTTGCCTGCTCAGTGACACGAACATGTCGAACTTTTTCAATTTCACCCTCTTTGTAACACCTCGGTCCCATATTGGGAAGATGAGAAGAAGCCCACATAGAGTGGGTGGTTTACAGAGATGATCATGGGTGCTAAATCCCACATTACCTAGTTACTAGGTGAAAATGGGCTTTATAATGAATTCTGGTGAAGTTTCAAATTGACTAGTCCTTTTGGGATGATAACGCAGATGTGGCTATCACTTTTCCTTGGGTCGTTACAAGTGGTATCAGTGCCGCCTAGTAATGCTAGGTTATGTGGTGCTAGAGCACTATATGACGTAACCCTGACGAGGACGTCATGAATTTAAGAGAGAGAGTTTGTAACACCCCGGTCCCATATTGGGAAGATGAGAAGAAGCCTACATAGAGTGGGTGATTTACAAAGATGATCATAGGTGCTAAGTCCCACATTACCTAGTTACTAGGTGAAACTGGGCTTTATAATGAATTCTAGTGAAGCTTCAAATTGACTAGTTCTTTTGGGGTGATAGCGCAAATATGGCTAGCGCTTTTCCTTGGGTCGTTACACTCTTCATCCCCGATTTTCAACATAAATATTCCCTGTAATCCTAATCAAAACCCCTAAATCTTCCATGTAAATTCACTGTGTGGGTTTCAAATTGGCCCCCAATGCGTAGAGCAAGGGAAACAAAGAAGAAATTCAAAGCGGTTTGAGGGGATTGGGGATTTGAAATGGTGGTACTGAGCCACCCCCATTTTTTTTTTTTTTTGTCTTTTTTTATTTTCTTTAAATAAAAATTTTAATTAGGTGCCAAGTGTCAACTTGTAACTAATCTACGTTTCAGTCTGTTAAGTCAACTAACGGTCAACTGACAAAATAACTAATTTGGTCACTTTTTAAAATTACAAGGACTAATTTGGTCACTTTTCAAACCCTAAGAAGGAAAAAAAAATAAAGTTTTGAAACTCCAAGGGGGTATTAAGTATTTAACCATTTTAAAAATTAAATCTTAAAAAAAAAAAAGAATGCAGGGGTGGCCGAACTACCCTCATGGCCTAAGGTGGTGGTCAGGCCACCCACAAAAGCCCAAAACTCTTCTTTTTTTTTTTTTGGGCCATTTGGGGGTGGTCAGACCACCCCTTTAGCCATGGGGGGGTGGCCGAACCACCTCTTAGGCTAAGGGGGTGATTTAGCCATCCCCTAGGGCCAAACCCTCAATTTATTATTATTATTATTATTTTTTTTTTTAGGGTTTGGCCCTAGGGGGTGGCCTATGAGGTGGTTTGGCCGTCCCTGCATTCTTTTTTTTTTTTTTTTAAAAAAAAAGATTTAATTTTAAAATTAGATTAAAATAATTGTTTTAATGCGTTTTGACCCAGACTAACGGCAATTAACAAAATTTTGACGGCATGAATTTTATTGTGATTTTGATTTACTCATGGAGTAGATTGTCGAAAAAAAAAAACTTAAAGATTTAAAAAAATCCGACTGCTGACCCAAGGTATTTTGATGTTCTTTCCCCAAATTCTAATCCCTCAACACAAGTTAATTATAAGTGGGAAAAAAAAAAAAAAAAAAAAAAAAATAACTACATACCTTATGGTAGTTGTTTGTTTGTGTGTACATGCATGTGAGGGAAAGAGAGAACTTCCTTGTATAATTTATTCTGAGTAATGCTACACATATTCTTACTTCTACACTTTCATTTTCATATACTTTAATGTGACTTTTAAATTCATCATTTGATTTTAAATTGATCAATATTAAATTTTAATTAAATAGTACTTTTAAAAGATACATTAGGGCGTGTGAGAATGTGTGTAGTATTACTCATTTATTTTAGCACGCCTTTAAATTTGTGAAGTATATTGTAAATTTGTGAAGCCTTGTCCCCAAGTGATAGCTCAATCGGTTGTGAACTACGCCTTATAAAGCGGAGGTCACTAGTTTAAATCCTCCCTTCCCCTATTCTTGTGTAGACATGTCAAAAAAAAAAAAGAAAAAAAAGTGAAGCCTTAATCAACCTATGCTCAATTTACTCTATATTTGATCACTACTTAATTATTGTATTTTCTAACCTAATTGAGTTAAAAGATGTCCCAACTACACGTGATATGAATGGTAGATGGATCCTTGAAGCCATATAGTCTTTTTCAGTTGTCAACATCATAGGTTTTATAGTTGAAGATCATGGTCCAGTAATCATTTTTCAAAAACTCGTTGGTGGGCTTGAAAGAGGCCCATGGATTTGCAACTTTAGGGATATCCTGATCCAGTGATGATCTATAACTTTAGGGAATTGTAGGGCCCTTTCAATTCCTTCAATCCAAAAAACACAAGAAAGTAAAGATGTTGAGCCCAGGGACAAAATAGGTCCTACAGCTCTCTCTCTCTCTCTACAAAAACCAAGAAACGTTACGTGTTGCAAAGAGAGTGGTGGTGAAGGGAGCATGATATTCAGATCTCATTGGGAGGCCAAGTAGCCAACTAGGCTTTGTTTGGGAATAGTAGAAGTGGACTAAAACTGTAACAGATTTGATTGATACGAGAAAAAAAGTAAAAATGTTTTATATAAAAAAGTGAAATTTATTGTTTTGTTGTTCTTTTCTAATCATGTTTATTAAACTATAGTTTAAGAAAAGCTATTTATTTTGTTTTGTTGTGTTTTTCTTTTCTAATCATGTTTATTAAACTACTGAGATTATAAACTATGAAAAAAATGCTGACATGAAAGTTCTATTAAATTTTTCGGTTTTTTTTTTTTTTAACAATGTAAGGACAAATATTTTTTTGTTGTTGATTTTATTTTTGAAAAATGGTTAATGGTTCAGTCTGTTAATGGTTTAGTCTCGCATAACTATCATTGTTAGAAGATCTATTTACATGCATTTATTCTCAGTTGAGTGGACTACATAAAAATCGATCCGGCTTGTATGTTGTAGTTAAAACTATAGCATACATGTTGTTATAAATTAAATTGTGGGGATTTCATTAAAGTAATCAAAGGGTTTTGAATGATGAGGATCTACCATAATAAATATCAATAAATAGATGAAGTGATAGATAAAAGAGAAAATTTATATTTATTATGACATATCTGAACCATTTAATTACTTTAATGAAATCCTCACCATTCAATTTTTTTAACAACATACAAGCCAGATCCCATAAAAATATCAAAGGAAATAAAGTTTTGTCTGACCATTTATGATTTGATTTTTACGTCCATTTTTTTCTTAGTTCATTTAAAGAGCATTTCTAGCGAACTAGCTATTTTTCGGCTAAAATTTAATACAAACTTTTTTTTTTAGTTCAGCTAGCTGCTTTTTAAAAGTGTCTCACAATGAACTCTTTAAGCATCTTTTTACTCCATTATTCTTATGAAAAATAGCCTTATGGGACAACCATTTTGGAGGACAGCAACAATTTCAAATCTAATAACCTGCCAAATTTTTCAAAATTGACTGATCATCATATAATACAATAAGAAGCAAATTAACTAATATATGAGCTTAAAAATAATGCTATAGCCCTATGGTCTTTTTTCTTTATAATTTAATTTAAAAACTCTATGAATATTCTAATTCGGCGCGCTTACTTTTCTTTTTTTAATCATTTGCTTATGTTGTGTGTGAAATTTTATAAGTTGCTTTGTTATATAGGAAATAGTAAAATTTGAGACCTTCTATCAAGTTGCAAGAGGATCTTAAATTACTGATCTTATGACACTTGACAAAATTTTGAATTTTGTGAATTGAAACGAGATATATATATATTACAATCATAGTAATATTACGCATTATAAGTAATTGTTTGCAAAAGTGTTAAAATGGAGGCTCACAGAGACACTGTTAGTTATTTTATTGTTATAAACAAATGTTCTTATTAGTAATTTGTCAATGGAACTGTAATTATATGCTAATGTTATCCAAAAATTCAATTGATAGAAAAATAATTTTTAACATATTTTATTAAAAGCATGTGCGATTTTAAAAACACAATTTTTTTTTTTTTAAAAAATCGCACTTATTAAAATCATAATCTCAAATAGACCTTTAATATTTACGCTTAACCATGTAACACTTATATTTTGTGTGGACGGTAAAGATCTATGCGGAAAAAGAAAAAAAAAAAAACCCGAGTTAAAACATACAAACCAATTTATAATACATGGACCGGAAGGGATGTAGTCCGTGTATTATCAAGGGCATTATTGTCCAAATTTTTTTGGACAATAATGCCCCTACATTAACAAGGACTGGACCCCCCTCCGGTCCAAACGGACTAGAGAGGATCCTAGTCCTTTTCATTGAGGATTCAATGCATTTTTGTTATCGAATTTTATTACTATTAAGAGTATGTTTTGCAGTTTTGAATTGTATTTGAAAAATAGAGTTTTTAAGTCAAAAAATATTTTTTTAGCAAAAGCTTCATTTTTAAGCTATTACCAAAAGAGCGTTTTGACTATTTTTATATCAAAAAAGTCAAATAAGTATTTTTAAAATTTTTTACCAAACATGCTAGTTTTTGTTTGGTACAAATTTTTATGTACTAAAAGTACTTTTTTAAACTCTCTAATGTAATACTAAACAAGTTCTAACGCAACTTATAATGAGATGACTGTTAAGTTTATGTGTTTCACACAATTTATGATGCATAGCCCAATAGCTTGGAACAAATAGTCTCCACCAATCTCCCACTATTAAATGAACCGAGATTTCTAGTAATTAATTTTGGACAAAATAAAACCTACGTGCCCAAACAAATATGGGCTTTTCAGTCACCTATTTCAAACAAATGGGTTGCACGTGTTGCTGTAGATCCCTCCTGAATGATCCAAATTTTAGTAAAATTCAACCTAATTGTACAAAGAGAATCCCAAAANAGAGAAGAGGAGAAGAGAGGGAGACCGTGGGTGAGAAGAAGAGGGGGAGGGAAGGAGAGGCAGGAGGCGTGGAGATAAGAAGGAAGAAAGAAAGAGAAAAGTAAGAGGGAGAGTGGGGTAGTTGGCAACTTGCGTGTCAAATAAGGAAGAAAAGAAGGTAAAAAAAAGAAGTTGCGTGTCAAATGAGGAAGAAAAGCAAAACTTACTATTCAGCCATGTTGAAAAGACAAAACTAACCCTCTTAATTCAATTATGACAAAGAAAGAATAAGGCATAACCGTAAATCTACACCATCAAACAAAAAGTAAGTGAGGTGAAATACCCAAAAACCCTGTCAAACAAATTTAACTATTTTGAAACGCATTGGGTAAAATAGTAATTTACATAAAAGACAATAATACCAAAACAACCGATAAAATATCTAATTCATGTGAAGACTAATAAGGACAAAATGGTCCCTCCATATCAAACATTTCTTGTTTATTCGCTCTTTTTATATAAAGAAGATATATAAAATTATAAACTATGAAAAAAATGCTGACATGAAAGTTCTATTAAATTTTTCGGTTTTTTTTTTTTTTAACAATGTAAGGACAAATATTTTTTTGTTGTTGATTTTATTTTTGAAAAATGGTTAATGGTTTAGTCTCGCATAACTATCATTGTTAAAAGATCTATTTACATGCATTTATTCTCAATTGAGTGGACTACATAAAAATTGATCCGGCTTGTATGTTGTAGTTAAAACTACAGCATACATGTTGTTATAAATTAAATTGTAAGGATTTCATTAAAGTAATCAAAGGGTTTTTGAATGATGAGGATCTACCATAATAAATACTAATAAATAGATGAAGTGATAGATAAAAGAGAAAATTTATATTTATTATGACATATCTGAACCATTTAATTACTTTAATGAAATCCTCACCATTCAATTTTTTTAACAGCATACAAGCCAGATCCCATAAAAATATCAAAGGAAATAAAGTTTTGTCTGACCATTTATGATTTGATTTTTACGTCCATTTTTTTCTTAGTTCATTTAAAGAGCATTTCTAGCGAATTAGCTATTTTTCGGCTAAAATTTAATACAAACTTTTTTTTTTTTAGTTCAGCTAGCTGTTTTTTTTTTTTTTAAGAAAAAACTGAATATTATTAATTCATAACTTGGGTTTGTTCCACACTTACAATTTTCTGCACGGACGAAGGGAAATTATCAAACCAAATACATTCCACCCCACCCAATAAAGCTAACCTAGCAAGAGTATGAGCAACCCCATTGGCCCCCCTGGTTATATGAGTAACCTTCCATGTGTTGAAACTCTGAAGAAGAGTCTTTATGTCATTCAAAACTGGTCCATCGCTCCCCAAATGGTGACTGGCGCCGATGATACCTTGGACTACCTCCTTTGCATCTCCTTCCACTTCCAAATAGATTACTCCCAGTTGGACACCCAGGGCCACAGCCTTCCAAGCAGCTAAAGTTTCCGCCGTTGTTGGGTTGTAAATGTGTTTGCAGATTGAGCTATACATAGCTAAAACTCGTCCCTCATGGTCCCTTGTGATAGCACCAAGGCCCACATTGCCAGTTCTCTCGTCTACAGCAGCGTCCCAGTTTAATTTAACAACTCCCACTGGCGGCTTCTTCCATCTAGCCTTGCCCGATTGCAGGTATTTCCCGTGTTCAGATCCTCCTTGTCATTCGTAGCCGTTGCTTGGTCATATTGCTCCATTTGAAGTCGAGCAACTTGGACGAGTTTCTCCGGGGACCTGAATTCGCCATTGAAGACTAAATCGTTCCGACGGAACCATATTTGTCTTGCCACAAAAACCAAAAGCCGTAGTTCGTCCTCTGGCAGTCGCTCCGCTAATCGCACGAATACCGTTGAGAAGTCATCTTCGTCACCTGGGCTTTTTTGGATCTTCGGAGGACATTCCATCCACACATCTTTTGCCGCTGGACAGCTCCAAAGACAATGCCCAATTGTTTCTGTTTCCATCTTGCAGATCGGACATTTATCATCTTGGGTCACTGCTCTTCTCGAGAGATTTCCTTTGGTTAGGAATATGTTATTACAAGCCTTCCAAAGAAACAAATGTATCACTCTTGGGCATTTTAGCTTCCAAATTATCTGCCACATCCTCTCATTTTGTCCTGCAATGGAGCTCTCTCCTATGTCTGCCAAAGATAACTCTTTCGCCATATGATATGCACTTCGGACAGTGAATATTCCTTTTTTTGTACCTGCCCATACTATTTGGTCTGGTTTACCCATAGGGCTAAGGACCATACTAAAAATTCGCTTGGCTTCATCCTCTGGGAAAATTGCTTGTATCAACTCATAATTCCACCACTGCGTTGTATCATCAATTAAAGCACTCACTTTATCATTTTCGCCCAATATTCGTACTGGTGCCTGAATTTTTCCTGTATAAGTGGAACCAATCCATTTGTCTTCCCAGATTTTAACTGACTTACCATCCCCCACTCTCCATATCATCCCAGCTTTGACTAAATATTTAGCTCCCCATAAGCTTCTCCACACAAACGATGGATTACTCCCAAGCCGAGATGTGAGAAAATCCTCTTTTGAGAAATACTTTGATTTTAACACTTTAGCAACCAAACAATCGGGATTAAGCAAGATCCTCCACCCTTGTTTGGCCAACAACGCCATATTGAATGGCTCCAAATCTCTATATCCCAAACCCCTTTTTTTTCGCCAAACCCATCTTGCTCCATTTAAGCCATGCGATTTTGGAGTCATTTTTTTGATGACCCCACCAGAATTTAGAGAACAAGGCATTTATCTCCCGTCACAATGTTTTTGGCAATTTAAACACGCTCATGGTGTAGGTTGGAATAGCCTGTAAAACCGCCTTTATCAGAACTTCTTTCCCTGCATGAGTCAGGAACTTCTCTTTCCACCCGTTTATTCTTTCCCAAATGCGTCCTTTTATAGAAGAAAAGGATGCCATTCGGGACTTTCCCACCATTGATGGCAGCCCCAAATACTTTTCGAAACAATTGGTTGGAGTCACCCCTACCAAGTTGCCTAGAAGTTCCTTCACTGCTTGTGGTGTGTTCTTACTAAAAAATAAAGAAGTCTTTTCCCTGTTTAGTTTTTGTCCTGAAGCCCTCTCATATAATTCCAACACTATTTGGATCTTTTCCCATTCTTGCACGCTGGCCTTACAGAAAAGCACACTGTCATCTGCAAAAAATAGATGGTTAATCTTAGGTCCTCCTCTGGCTATAGCCAGACTCGTAATATGACGATCCTGTTCCGCCTTATGTAACAAATGACTTAATCCTTCTGCACAAAGAATGAATAAGTATGGGGATAAAGGGTCCCCCTGTCTTATTCCTCTCGTGGGTTGGATATTTCCGTGAGGTTTCCCGTTTATCAAGACCGAATATGAGATTGTTCGGACACATGACATGACCAGGTGGATCCATTGATCTGAAAAACCAATTTTTCTCATTATTGCTTCTAAAAAGTTTCACTCCACCCGATCATATGCCTTACTCATATCTAACTTCAGTGCCATGCTTCCCTGGTTTTCTTTTAACCGAGTAGCCATAGTATGGAAGGCCTCAAAAGCCACTATAATGTTATCGGTTATATGCCTACCCGGAATAAATGCACTTTGGTTAGGAGATATCACATGAGGTAAAACTGTTTTCAATCTGTTTGCCAAAACTTTTGCAATAATCTTATATAATACATTGCACAAACTAATTGGCCGGAAATCAGTTACACTGACCGGACTTTTGAGTTTAGGAATTAAAGCAATATATGTTTCATTCAATGCACTATCAAAAATTCCATTATTCAAAAAATCAAATACAGTTTTGCATACCTCACTTATGACGATGGGCCATGATCGTTGGTAGAATCCAGCACTGAAGCCATTAGGTCCTGGTGATTTCGTCGGTTGCATCTGTTTCAGAGCTTCATCAACCTCCCTCTCAGTGAAAGCACTGCTCAGCACCTGGTTCATTTCTATTGTAACCCGACTCTCCATGCCAGTTAGACACTCCTCCAACCCCTGTGTACCCCCTGTTGTGAATAGCTCCTGATAGTGCTGCAGAAAGACATTAGGGATATCGCTGTGACTCCGCCATTCTCGACCTGCTGTATCACGGATCTTTTTAATTTGATTTGTTCTTCTACGTTGGTTTGCCCATGCATGGAAATATTGTGTGTTTCGATCTCCATTTTTGTACCAGTTTTGCTTCGCTCGTTGCTTCTAACGCAGGTCCTCCTGTTCCAACAGCTTCTCAATTTCCCCGTGTACATTATTTATAGCATCACTATTTTCCGGGCTTTCACTTCTTTGTAACGCCTCCAATTCTCTCGTTTTCTGTTTAATAAGAGCGCCACTGTTTCTGAACTTTCCTCTACTCCAGTTTGTCAACAAGGTTCTGCACTGGGTTAGCTTCAGTCGAATATCATCGTTTGGAATCGCATTCCAGGCCTCCTCTACAACCTTTTGGTATTCTTCGTCCAATGTCCAGCTCATTTCGAATTTAAAACCATGGTTACCGTTGTCCTTTCCTTGCCCTTTTGTCTCCCAATTTAGCAACAGTGGTTTATGGTCTGAGGATCGTGCCGCTAAGACTTGCACACTAGCCCCCTCGAACATGCAACACCATTCGGGATTTGCCACAGCCCGATCTAGACGAACTTTCACAAAATTTCCATCCAGTTGATTATTGGTCCATGTGAATTTGGCTCCCTTATATCCAAGATCACTTAGGTTGCATTACTCCAGTGCTGCCCAGAATATTTCCATTTGCCCTTCACATCGTGGATTGGCACCCCACTTCTCACTTTGGTCCACTATTTCGTTAAAATCTCCTATGCAAAGCCATGCCAAAGGTGAGTAAGTCTGTAAATGTCTCAACAATTCCCAAGATTCCTTCCTTTTATTCCATTCGGGATGGCCGTAAAATCCAGTTAGTTTCCATTGGACTCCTATAGTAGTCTCCGTTACTATAGCATTGATATGACGGCGAGAATAATTCTGAATTTCCAATTCTTCGACCTCTTTCCACAATAGAGCAAGACCGCCACTTTTTCCCACCGGGTCCACCATAAACATGCCAGCATACCCAAGCTGACACCGGATTACTTCCATCTTTATTTTATTACTTTTTGTTTCCAAGAGAAACAAAAAATTGGGCCTCTTTTCCTTTACCATTTGGTAAAGATCACGAACTGTCCGGAGGTTCCCAAGCCCCCCGCAGTTCCAACTAATTAGACTCATGGTTTGGGGCGGGACTGCATCGCAGCCTCCGCCTCTTCATTTTCTGCTTCTATGACTTTTCCAGAATCCTCAAGGTCTGTTTCAGTTTCTTGTTCTAGGTAGTCTTCCCATTTTCTTATTTTAAAGTGTCTTTGGTCATCCAAAAAGGACCCCCCTGTTTCAGCTTTCCTTTTCCCCACTAACCCCGGAATAACAGCTGCTGTTTGGGTCTCCTCTTCCCCTTTACGTAACACTTTTTTCCATAACTTAAAAGAAGTTTTGTTACTTACCTGAGTGTGCTGCATGCCTGCAGTTTCTGAAATAATGTATTCGGGCTCCACTCCTTTTCCAGCTGGTTGGGCCGTAGCAAGCTTTAGTGAGTTAGCCGAATAGCCAATTGGGCTTGCCACTAAGCCATCTATTTTTTCCTTATTCGGCCCATAGCCCTCCTTTTGTTTCCCTGCAGTCAACACTTCCCTAGCATGATGCGCCGCCAGCTGCCCCCTCATAACACCGAATGGCTCCTTTCCTTCTTGGTTCTCATGAAATTCCTCTCCCAAACATTGAGAGTAATCCTCAAGAAATCCCACATTTTCCTCTCCATCCGCCGGGTTTGCTGCAGCAATCTCTTCGTTTTGGCTATCATTTGGACTTACCATATGGGAGTGATGAGATGGCGTAGGGTTTCCCCCAAACCCGGATCTTCCCTTCGCTTCCAGATTACCACCGCCCAAGGTTTGTACGCCAGAGCTGTGCCCATGGTAAAATCTTGCTGTTTTCCGATCAAAACTCCTTGCCGTCCCTTGCCTGTTGATTTTTTCAGCACGAAGCCATACGCCTCACTCATTTTTCTGTGCTGTTTGTGACCGTTTTGGGCAGCCAGCTTCCCCATGCACTATTCTTCCGCAGGAGAAGCAAAAAATCGGAAGATTTTCTTACTTGAAGTTAACCCAGTGTGCTTTTCCTGCGACTGTCAGAGATCTTCCCCTCTCTAGAGGCTTTTGAATGTCAATGATCACTCTAATGCGCAAAACACTACCCCACTCTACCCCATCCCCCTCTGTGTCCACCGCCTCCAGAATTCCCAAAGACTCTCCAATCTTGCTCCCAATTGCTTTTGTCATACATATCAAAGGCATATCATGTATCTGGATCCAGAACGGAGATGACGTGAAATTCCATTGAGAGGAAGGGATACCCCCGTCAAATTCTGATAGTGCGAGAAGGGACCGATCAAAAGACCAGGGTCGGCCCTTAAGCACCCTTATTTTGTTCGACTCGATATTGAACTCAAAAATCCACACATTGTTTTGAATCTCCTTGAAGCTAACTTCCTTCTCCATGCGCCATATCCTCTTGAAAACGTTGATGAAGGCATCTCTGTTTACTCTCTTACCTGCTCATATTTTTCCAATAAGGCAATTGTTACCTTGCTGTTTTGCTGCATCCACATCGCAGTCGTCCACTACAATGTCCAGTTGTTCACCCTTTGAAAGTGTGGTATTTTCACGTACTCTGTTCATCTTGAATACCGTCTGTTATTCTCGCCTCACCACTAGTTTCCTCAGAGAGCCGAGAGAAAACTAGAGAAAGGACTCTCCGCTATATCAGCTAGCTGCTTTTTAAAAGTGTCTCACAATGAACTCTTTAAGCATCTTTTTACTCCATTATTCTTATGAAAAATAGCCTTATGGGACAACCATTTTGGAGGATAGCAACAATTTCAAATCTAATAGCCTGCCAAATTTTTCAAAACTAACTGATCATCATATAATACAATAAGAAGCAAATTAACTAATATATGAGCTTAAAAATAATGCTATAGCCCTATGGTCTTTTTTCTTTATAATTTAATTTAAAAACTCTATGAATATTCTAATTCGGCGCGCTTACTTTTCTTTTTTTAAATCATTTGCTTATGTTGTGTGTGAAATTTTATAAGTTGCTTTGTTATATAGGAAAGAGTAAAATTTGAGACCTTCTATCAAGTTGCAAGAGGATCTTAAATTACTAATCTTATGACACTTGACAAAATTTTGAATTTTGTGAATTGAAACGAGATATATATATTACAATCATAGTAATATTACGCATTATAAGTAATTGTTTGCAAAAGTGTTAAAATGGAGGCTCACAAAGACACTGTTAGTTATTTTATTGTTATAAACAAATGTTCTTGTTAGTAATTTGTCAATGAAACCGTAATTATATGCTAATGTTATCCAAAAATTCAATTGATAGAAAAATAATTTTTAACATATTTTATTAAAAGCATGTGCGATTTTAAAAACACAATTTTTTTTTTTAAAAATCGCACTTATTAAAATCATAATCTCAAATAGACCTTTAATATTTACGCTTAACCATGTAACACTTATATTTTGTGTGGATGGTAAAGATTTATGTGGAAAAAGAAAAAAAAAAAAAACCCGAGTTAAAACATACAAACCAATTTATAATACACGGACCGGAAGGGATGTAGTCCGTGTATTATCAAGGGCATTATTGTCCAAATTTTTTTGGACAATAATGCCCCTACATTAACAAGGACTGGACCCCCCTCCGGTCCAAACGGACTAGAGAGGATCCTAGTCCTTTTCATTGAGGATTCAATGCATTTTTGTTATCGAATTTTATTACTATTAAGAGTATGTTTTGCAGTTTTGGATTGTATTTGAAAAATAGAGTTTTTAAGTCAAAAAATATTTTTTTAGCAAAAGCTTCATTTTTAAGCTATTACCAAAAGAGCGTTTTGACTATTTTTATATCAAAAAAGTCAAATAAGTATTTTTAAAATTTTTTACCAAACATGCTAGTTTTTGTTTGGTACAAATTTTTATGTACTAAAAGTACTTTTTTAAACTCTCTAATGTAATACTAAACAAGTTCTAACGCAACTTATAATGAGATGACTGTTAAGTTTATGTGTTTCACACAATTTATGATGCATAGCCCAATAGCTTGGAACAAATAGTCTCCACCAATCTCCCACTATTAAATGAACCGAGATTTCTAGTAATTAATTTTGGACAAAATAAAACCTACGTGCCCAAACAAATATGGGCTTTTCAGTCACCTATTTCAAACAAATGGGTTGCACGTGTTGCTGTAGATCCCTCCTGAATGATCCAAATTTTAGTAAAATTCAACCTAATTGTACAAAGAGAATCCCAAAATCCACTCTCCCACAATTATCTATATAAAACTAATCTTTCAGACATTCTTGAGCGAGGGCTGTTTGGGTAGTTATGGAACACTGTAATGGTTAATTTTATGGGCTTTCATTTTATTTTGAGCAAATGGGCTTTCTTATTATGTAAGTTGTGTTATAGTGTCCATATTTACAATGTCTTATTTATGTTGGAAATCAAGATATTCCTTTCGCTTTCGAGATTAGCTTAATGAGCTTTTGTTACGGAATGGTAACGCAAAAGTAACCCAATTTTTCTTTTTAGTGGTTAAGATTGTTCTTGTTTGATTTCTTTATCTAATAATTTGATTTAATTAAAATTAAATCATAATCAATTACAAGTTCGCTAATAAATTTAAAAAAGTCACAAGAACACAAGAAAAACTTTTAACATGGTTTTCTTTAAAAATAGATTTTTAGTTTTACTTTAACACGTAGAAGTCGGTGCCTAAGTCGTCGCATTTTCAGTAGTCAGCTACCGGGCCTTTTAGCAGGCCCTGCCATATTGAACCCAAAACTGTTTTGGTCCACTTTTGGACGTCTTGTAACCACGAAGAGATGCATGCTCACTGCTCAGTCANTAATGGTTAATTTTATGGGCTTTCATTTTATTTTGAGCAAATGGGCTTTCTTATTATGTAAGTTGTGTTATAGTGTCCATATTTACAATGTCTTATTTATGTTGGAAATCAAGATATTCCTTTCGCTTTCGAGATTAGCTTAATGAGCTTTTGTTACGGAATGGTAACGCAAAAGTAACCCAATTTTTCTTTTTAGTGGTTAAGATTGTTCTTGTTTGATTTCTTTATCTAATAATTTGATTTAATTAAAATTAAATAATAATTAATTACAAGTTCACTAATAATTTTAAAAAAGTCACAACAACGCAAGAAAAACTTTTAACATGATTTTCTTTAAAAATAGATTTTTATTTTTACTTTAACACGTAGAAGTCGGTGCCTAAGTCGTCGCATTTTCAGTATTCAGCTACCGGGCCTTTTAGCAGGCCTTGCCATATTGAACCCAAAACTGTTTTGGTCCACTTTTGGACGTCTTGTAACCACGAAGAGATGCATGCTCAGTCACTCCCTTTCCGCTACAAGTACAGACGCAATTCCCATTTCTCTCCCGTTCTTTTGGGATGATGCGCCAAAGAGTGGAGGAAGGAGATCGATAAAATCCACAGGCACCCAGTTGGAAATGGGCTGGACGCAAATTTCAGAATATCCAATGGGCTTGGATGTTGTTCTTCAACAGTATGAAGAAGAGAACCGTATGATTGATCCATGTACATATCTTCTCTATTATAAAAAGGGCAAAAGCCCTAACTATCACAAAATATTTTTTCCATCCATTCCACGCCGCCTAATAAAAGATTAAAGACACATACTTGCAGTAGTGCACGCAGGCAAAACATGTCTCTCTGCTTGGGTCTGAGAAGGGTTTCCCAATCCTTCAACACCCTAATACGCCACCGTTCCTTGGCCCATCGTCACTTCACCACTCAATCTTGCAGCCGCCGAGTCCTGTTCTTTGACGGGAGATCGGAGTATGAATACTTCTGCTCCGCAAAAATCCATAAGGATGGCACCCTAGGCCCTACCACTATACTTCCCTCAGTCCCTTCCGAAATACTTCGCGCTGTCTCGTTTTCAAAAAGTGCAGTAATCAACGACAAGATCTTGTTTAGCTTGGACCAGAAATTACACATCTATAGGCTCGATACCGGTGAGTACTCCACTCTTGCCGATCTTCCTCGTCCTCCCGGTCTGTATTATCCGTATATAGATGAAGTTCACTACTTAGGGTTTGATACTTTGTCCAGCGAGCACGAGCACGAGTTTCTCTTAGTTCAACGCTTCGTTTTGGGAAACTTATTCGAGAGGCTTTGCTGGGTTTTCACGCGAGGCAGCGGATCATGGCGTCAGATACACTCTTTTCCACTTGAAGGAGAACAAATAAAATTAGTTGATGATTACAGTAGTGGAGTTGTTGCAAATGGCGCAATTCATTTTAATAGCCATTTTTCTTATGGTGGTACTTCGACAGGGAAATATATATTGGCTTTTGATATGGTGGAGGGCCAAGTTAGAAAGATCCCGTATCCTGATGTTTCGTTCTATGGATATCTAACTAAATTTGGTGGACGTTTGGCTTTGAGGGGAGATTTCGTGTCTGATGACGACAACTATCAGTTATGGATATTGGAGGACTACAATAATCAAAAGTGGGTTAAGGAAACAATTCATTTGCCTTTTGGTTGGATGGGGTCTAACCGTCTTCTTGCCTTCAACCATAACACCGGCGAGATGTTGCTACAATCGAAGTGTCAATCAGAGGACAGTCCATCCCTCCTCTATTATAATACGAAGATGGGAACTTTTAGGCGGGCCGAAGTCACCGGATTTCTCTGTTTACCAAAAAAAATATTACACGAGGACGACTGTAGTTCTCGTCTTAATGTCGTCGACGTTAATTTCGATGATGAGATGGAGAGGCAGAAAAGTTTCTGAAAAGTCGAGCAGCAAGTGTAGATGATGACAAAAGGGATGAGGCTTATTCAGCACACTCATCCTCTGACTGCAACCGCTGCTTCTGTTGTAAACTGAATTTATTTATTTTTAATAGCCTTTTAAGAATAATGTTATGATCTCGAAATATTCTCCTATAATATTATCTTTTTATTTTAGGTATTATTATGTAATAATTGCATGGTTGCAATCTTTTTTTCTTTGAATAAATTGCAAAAAACGATGCAGATCCCATAAGGCAAATCAATGAATGAAAACATAATTAGTTACTTCTCTGCTTATGAAATTTGGAAACTTTCAGCTGCATGACCTAAATTGCTAACATTAGTATAAGCTGCAGACTAGCTTCTATGAATCCAAGGCCATATTATGGATGTGCTTGGTGTTGAGAGTGAGTCTTGAGACTGTAATATCTGATTGTGATCTTCCACTGGTGTAAGATTCCCATGACTTGGTAGGTATGTAACTTTTGCCGCTATGCGTTATGCTTCCTGTTGAGAATGGCAACTACAAATGACTATTTTGCATAAGTTTTGCCTCTATCATTTTACACTACTGATTCTTCCCAGTGTTGACACACTTCGTTTTCACACTTCATTTCTGTTGATATACAGAGACTATTTTGCAATAGTTTTTCAACGAAGGAAAAGCAGAATACGATGACAAAGAAAAATCAGAGATCAACAGTGGAAAAGCGGAGGTCGACAAAAAAAGAAGAAGCAGAGTATGACAAAGAAAAGACAGAGGTCAACAAAGAGTATGACAAATATATCGCGTCTTTACGTAGCACTAAGTACTCCTCAATGTCCGGTTCGAGTACTGGGCAGGTAGAATTCGACCAAGCCATTCTTATCTAGCACCTTGCGACTGAGCTCTGCAATCACTCAGATGGTGGGAAAAACTTGGTTGCCAAAGAATCGAGCAAGAACCTGTCAAACTACATGTTGCATCTTTCAGTCATGTGTCCTTTCATGTTGCCAATTGGGATTGGGATGATCAGGTTTCGAGACACTTGTGAGGAGACCAAGGAATTATCCAAGGAAATAGGTTTATTATCAAAAGACAAAGTTCGCAAAATTTTGTTTGAAGTGTGTACTGAAGTTGTACCAACTAAGGTGAAAGGGGACAGGAGCAAATCTGTGCTATTCGATGGATGTATGCTTGCAAATCAATTGCAGAAAATGGCGGAGAAAGAGAGGAGTCAAAAAACGATCGGTCTTTAGAGGATCTATTGAGGATTAGGCCTGGTTTCTAGCTCTTGAAATTGATTACCAAGTGAATGAAAAGGGTACAGGGCATGGCAATTAATGTTCCAGATCCATGGGAGAGAGCTGTTTGGGAGAGCTCCTACCAAAGATGAGGACGACAATCAATCTTTTGCTTAGGAGGATTTGTACTTCTCTGGTGAGCGGGGTATCTTCAAGCAAAAAATGTCGAACCAGTAACGGCTTTCGGATGATCCTATAGGGCTGTCAGCATTATTTTTATGCTCATATATTAGTTAATTTGCTTCTTGCTGTATTATATGATGATCGGCACCGAATATGGGTCCTCGCTCTTCGCCACCCCATTTGGCCCAGCCTCAGAAACGGCAACAGCAACAGAGTCCATTGTTTCAGCAACTGTCCTCCACGTTCGGCTTCCAAATGACACCGTTCTCTGCGCTGCTGCCTGGTACTTTCTCTGGAGTGCAATTGATTACTCAGATGGCTCCCGTGGCACCTCTTCCTTTCTCTCACTGATCGGGATATTCAAGTAGTGCTTCTTTTTGCAAAACCCTAACCCTAGCTATTTTCTTTTGCTTAATTGATTTTTCTTGTGTGCTTTTGATTAGGCTATTGTTGACGCTTACAAGGACGAGCCTGGAAACCCTAAATATGCTTTTAAGGTTTGTTTATCTCTTATCTTCTTTTTGCTGTGTTTGTTTGCCGAGAAAACTGAGGAAAATTAAAAAACAAAAGAAGCCAAGATTTTGAAAAATTGCTGCCGTTTTGGTGATGTTTGTGGAATGAAAATGTATCGTTCAAAATATTAGTTCAAGTTAATTTCCGTGCCATTTATGTGCAAAGGAATGGAGAATTAG
>CM017323.1:26539324-26578649 GCA_006937295.1 Carpinus fangiana
GCTACCGGGCCTTTTAGCAGGCCCTGCCATATTGAACCCAAAACTGTTTTGGTCCACTTTTGGACGTCTTGTAACCACGAAGAGATGCATGCTCACTGCTCAGTCACTCCCTTTCGGCTACAAGTACAGACGCAATTCCCATTTCTCTCCCGTTCTTTTGGGATGATGCGCCAAAGAGTGGAGGAAGGAGATCGATAAAATCCACAGGGACCCAGTTGGAAATGGGCTGGACGCAAATTTCAGAATATCCAATGGGCTTGGATGTTGTTCTTCAACACTCAACCGTATGAAGAAAGAGAACCATATGCTTGATTGATCCATGTGCATATCTTCTCTATTATATAAAGGGCAAAAGCCCTAACCATCACAAAATATTTTTTCCATCCATTCCACGCCGCCTAATAAAGATTAAAGACACATACTTGCAGTACTGCGCGCAGGCAAAACATGTCTCTCTGCTTGGGTCTGAGAAGGGTTTCCCAATCCTTCAACACCCTAATACGCCACCGTTCCTTGGCCCATCGTCACTTCACCCCTCAATCTTGCAGCCGCCGAGTCCTGTTCTTTGACGAGAGATCGGAGTATGAATACTTCTGCTCCGCAAAAATCCATAAGGATGGCACCCTAGACCCTGCCACTACGCTTCCCTCAGTCCCTTCCGAAATACTTCGCCGTTTCTCGTATTCAAAAAGTGCAGTAATCAACGACAAGATCTTGTTTAGCTTGGACTGGAAATTACACATCTATAGGCTCGATACCGGTGAGTACTCCACTCTTGCCGATCTTCCTCGTCCTCCCGGTTTGTATGATCGGTATTGGGATACAGTTCACTGCTTTGGGTTTGATACTTTGTCCAGCGAGCACGAGCACAAGGTTCTCTTAGTTCAAACCGTCTGTTTGGGAACCTTATTCGAGAATCTTTTCTGGGTTTTCACGCGAGGCAGCGGATCATGGCGTCAGATACACCCTTTTCCACTTGAACGAGAACACTTGCGATTATTTGATAGGTGCACTAAGGTAGTTGTTGCAAATGGCGCAATTCATTTTAATCAAGGTTTTTTTTATAGTGATTCGAGAGATAAATATATATTGGCTTTTGATATGGTGGATATGGTGGAGGGCCAACTTAGAAAGATCCCGTATCCTGATGTTTCGTTCGAAGGATATCTAACTCAATTTGGTGGACGTTTGGCTTTGTGGGGAGATACGTATGAAGACAAGTTTCACTTATGGATATTGGAGGACTACAATAATCACAAGTGGGTTAAGGAAACAATTCATTTGCCTTTTGGTTGGATCGGGTCTAACCTTCTTCTTGCCTTCAACCATAACACCGGCGAGATGTTGCTACAATCGAAGTGTCAATTAGAGGACAGTCCATACCTCCTCTATTATAATACGAAGATGGGAACTTTTAGGCGGGAAAAAGTCACCGGATTTCTCTGTTTAACAAAAAAAATATTACACGAGGACGACTGTCGTTCTCGTCTTAATGTCGTCGACGTTAATTTCGATGATGAGATGGAGAGGCAGAAAAGTTTCTGAAAAGTCGAGCAGCAAGTGTAGATGATGACAAAAGGGATGAGGCACACTCATCCTCTGACTGCAACCGCTGCTTCTGTTGTAAACTGAATTTATTTATTTTCAATAGCCTTTTAAGAATAATGTTATGATCTCGAAATATTCTCCTATAATATTATCTTTCTATTTTAGGTATTATTATGTAATAATTGCATCGTTGCAGTCTTTTATTCTTTGAATCAATTGCAAAAAACGATGCAGATCCCATAAGGCAAATCAATGAATGAAAACATAATTAGTTTGAGCATTCCCAGCAATTTTATCATGCTGTTCCCTACATTTAAGGATCTAAATTACTTTTTGCTTCCCCATATCAAAATACACTACAACATCTTCCCTTAATCATTTTTTATATTATTAAAATATTATTTTCTATCATTAAAATATTATTTTTATTTTTACTTCTTTTTTTCCTGTCTTTTCTCTTTTTTCGTCTCTCTCATCGTCCTCTTGCAACGAAAGCCCAGCACACGTGACCAGCATCCATCTTCAAAACCCACTTGGCCTTGTTCTTGCGATTGTAAAATTTCAAGGGCATCGATGAGTTTTAAGGGAGACCCCAAATGCTGTTTCATCCTTCGAAGTCCCAAAGGCCAAGTTTTTCGACTGCGTGCCGATCCGATCCATTGTATCCCGTCCCGACGGCAGCGCGGGGCTCGCGGGGAACCAGGTCCGGATTGGAGGATGGGTAAAGACGGGCCGGAAGGCCGACAAGGACGCATTCGCGTTCCTTGAGCTCAACGACGGGTCGTGCCTGGGGAACCTGCAGGTCATCGTGGACGCGGCCATGGCGGATCTGAGCCCGCTTGTGCGGGCCGGCATGTGCGTGGTCGTCGATGGCGTACTGAAGCTGCCTCCTGCTAGGACCAAGCAGAAGGTGGAGCTCCGAGGTGAGAAGGTGGTCCATGTCGACCTGGTTGTCCCGGCCAAATACCCATAGCCGAAGACCAGGCTCACGCTGAAATCTTTGGTTTTGCTGCTCATTTGGTGGTGAGAGACAGAGAAAGAGAGGTGAGAGATAGACGTGGGAGGAGGGAGGAGAGAGGAGAGAGAATTTTTTTTTTTTTTTATTATATAATTCATGTGGACTGCTAAAGTGGAGCCTTATATATAAGGCTCTACTGTAGCATCTGATGACTTAGGGAAGCTTATAGGGAGTCTGCTGTGAGGTCTTTTTTGTGATTTTTTGGACCTATTCCCTATATATAGGGAATCTGTTCGGAATGCTCTTACTTCTCTGCTTATGAAATTTGGAAACTTTCAGCTGCATGACCTAAATTGCTAACATTAGTATAAGCTGCAGACTAGCTTCTATGAATCCAAGGCCATATTATGGATGTGCTTGGTGTTGAGAGTGAGTCTTGAGACTGTAATATCTGATTGTGATCTTCCACTGGTGTAAGATTCCCATGACTTGGTAGGCATGTAACTTTTTGCCGCTATGCGTTATGCTTCCTGTTGAGAATGGCAATTACAAATGACTATTTTGCATAAGTTTTGCCGCTATCATTTTACACTATTGATTCTTCCCAGTGTTGATACACTTCGTTTTCACACTTCATTTCTGTTGATATACAGAGACTATTTTGCAAAAGTTTTTCAACGAAGGAAAAGCAGAATATGATGACAAAGAAAGATCAGAGATCAACAGAGGAAAAGCAGAGGTCGACAAAAAAGAAAAAGAAAAAAGCAAAGTATGACAAAGAAAAGACAGAGGTCAACAAAGAGTATGACAAATATATCGTGTCTTTACTTAGCACCGAGTACTCCTCAATGTCCGGTTGGAGCACTGGGCAGGTAGAATGCGACCAAGCCATTCTTATCTAGCACATTGCGACTGAGCTCTGCAATCACTCAGATGGTGGGAAACACTTGCTTGCCAAAGAATCGAGCAAGAACTTGTCGAACTACATGTTGTATCTTTCAGCCGTGTGTCCTTTCATGTTGCCAATTGTGATTGGGATGATCAGGTTTCGAGACACTTGTGAGGAGACCAAGGAATTATCCAAGGAAAAAGGTTTATTATCAAAAGACAAAGTTCGCAAAATTTTGTTTGAAGTGTGTACTGAAGTTGTACCAACTAAGGTGAAAGGGGACAGGAGCAAATCTGTGCTATTCGATGGATGTATGCTTGCAAATCAATTGCAGAAAATGGCGGAGAAAGAGAGGAGTCAAAAAACGATCGGTCTTTAGAGGACCTATTGAGGATTAGGCCTGGTTTCTAGCTCTTGAAATTGATTACCAAGTGAATGAAAAGGGTACAGGGCATGGCAATGTTCCAGATCCATGGGAGAGAGCTGTTTGGGAGAGCTCCTACCAAAGATGAGGACGGCAATCAATCTTTTGCTTAGGAGGATTTGTACTTCTCTGGTGAGCGGGGTATTTTCAAGCAAAAAATGTCGAACCAGTAACGGCTTTCGGATGATCCTATAGGGCTGTCAGCATTATTTTTATGCTCATATATTAGTTAATTTGCTTCTTGCTGTATTATATGATGATCGGCACTGAATATGGGTCCTCGCTCTTCGCCACCCCATTTGGCCCAGCCTCAGAAACGGCAACAGCAACAGAGTCCATTGTTTCAGCAACTGTCCTCCACGTTCGGCTTCCAAATGACACCGTTCTCTGCGTTGCTGCCTGGTACTTTCTCTGGAGTGCAATTGATTACTCAGATGGCTCCCGTGGCACCTCTTCCTTTCTCTCACTGATCGGGATATTCAAGTAGTGCTTCTTTTTGCAAAACCCTAACCCTAGCTATTTTCTTTTGCTTAATTGATTTTTCTTGTGTGCTTTTGATTAGGCTATTGTTGACGCTTACAAGGACGAGCCTGGAAACCCTAAATATGCTTTTAAGGTTTGTTTATCTCTTATCTTCTTTTTGCTGTGTTTGTTTGCCGAGAAAACTGAGGAAAATTAAAAAACAAAAGAAGCCAAGATTTTGAAAAATTGCTGCCGTTTTGGTGATGTTTGTGGAATGAAAATGTATCGTTCAAAATATTAGTTCAAGTTAATTTCCGTGCCATTTACGTGCAAAGGAATGGAGAATTAGGGTTTTGGAGGTTTTTGTGATGTCTTGATGATTGTGTTGGTTTGGCAGCGTTTGTTGTTCAGCGTCATGGATCCACAGTTTAGAGTGAAGCCTGCGGTTGTATCGGATGTGAGTCATTCTTTTCATATTATATATATGTATCCTTTCTTTGCTTTTGTATTTTGAGCTTCAAATTTATTTTCTGGGCTAAGTTTGAAGAATAGTTTGCATTGCCAGATTATGTGGGCAGAGGCTGTGGTTAAGCTGGAGGGTATGGAAAGTGCTGACCGGGAGCGCCTGTGGCCTCAGGGTTTTAAGGATCTTTCACAGCATCTTAAGGTAATATCTGTTAATTTTGAATCATGAAATGTAGTCGTTCACAAGTAATTCTTTTTAGAACTTTGGATAAAAAAACATTATAGTTGTGGATGGCAGCATGTAGATTTGGATCACAGAAAAATATTTCATAGATTTGAACAAATTATGTGCATTTCTAATAGAGTGGTTGAGCAAGAATTGAGAAAGGATAATGGAAGTTATGTTCACTGAAAAATCTAGATGCAGAAGGAAAAACCTTTGCGAATCAGTAATTGTAAAGTAGTGATAGGGATCCTAATTAGATAGTTCTGAACGAAAAAAGTAGCATCTATTATATAATGCCAGTTATTCCTTGTGGTACAAAAAAGTTGGGGCGGTGAGTAGAACACATCCATAAGTTGAGCTTATGCAGACTTTGAGTTTGATAAATGGCTATGATAGAAAGAAAAGGGTTAGAACTGAATGCATCGATTGGATGTTTGAATATCCAGTTGACAGGGTATAGTGCGTAAGATGTTATGGTTGGACAAAACTGACAGCAGTGCATGGAATAATGAGCTCAATGGGGGATATATATATATATATACATACATATATATGTTCTGTTGGTAAGATGAAATATATTCAGATGAAGGAATAAAATTGAGCAATGCGGTGAAGGTTACGTTACAGGGCTGTGGATTAGAGTTTATTGGCTGCTATTGCTACTTTCCTGCTGTTGTTTCTATGGTTGCACTCAAGGAGTAGAAGTGGCAAGGATAATTGGATGTTCTGGGTGACCTTACCATTTAAACGATTTTGTTTTCTTTTATTCATCATGCTTTTTGACTGGCCAGAATAACGTTCTAATACTGGCTTGGTGCAGATCCAAGATGATGTCACTGTTTCAGATGCGGAGAGGTTACGAATTACCCAAAGCAATGTGAAGATGGTACTCTCTCTCTCTCTCTCTTTCTCTCCCCCCATGATATAGTTTTGGCATTTACATATTGAACAATCTCTGCAGGTTCAAAGACATTGCAGCTTCAAAGACATTTCATCCTCAGATTGAAAGAGTGAGACAGAAAGAGCAAGTTCTTCAAAGGCGTCTTTTAAGGGTGGGGATAATCTCTTCTCTATGTTTGAGAAACCGTGGTAACTTTGTAGTATGATTGTATCCATTGCATCAGAAAATTAATGGGACACATGGCAGCTTGTAGACCCTTGGATGAGATTCAAGGGCCAGGATTTTTAAAAAAGCTGATGGGCAATTCCCCAGCTATTGCTGGGGATCCCGATCCTGGAGGGTGAAGGTTTCCGATTACCATTAACAATAGTGGAAGCTGAACTGGCTGAAAAGTTAGCTGCAACAACTAGACAGGTAGGTGTTTCTTGTCCTTTGCCCTCATATTCGTGCTTCCTACTTCTCCCGGGGTTATCAGGAGATGATACTGATGAGTAGAGACGTTTTCAGCTGAAAGGATCTGGAGCAGAACTTCCTAGGAGGGTACAAAACCTGCTGACTTTGTCTTGTGTTCAAGCAAATGGCTTTTGTGCCGATGATTCTGTTTATCTTCCAGGATCAACCAGAGTACATGAACAGAGTCTTGCTGATATGCAGGATCAACGAAATTTTTGCAGAAGCCTTTAACCGAGGGTTTTATTTGAGATAAATTACTGTCATGGTTATCTAACTAATTAAGGTTGTTTATTTTAGTTCTTGGGACCTCACTATGGTTTTGGGGTTTTTGTTTTTAATGTTATGTTGATGTTCTGTTACAACATTTTATCAATGTTATATATATAGTTGTAGACTTGTAGTATTGTTAAATTTCTCTCATTTCAGCAATATTTTAACCTTAACATGTTTGTCACGTAATCAGAGAAAAAAAAAATTAGACAAAAAATAAGCACCTTATTATGTATAAGCACATAAATTTTAATGTCGACCATGATATTAAACTAATTAAAATGCCTGTTGAAAAGGCATTTTAACAGGCATTTGCTCTGATCATTGTCCCTCCCCATTGCTATAGAAACAACTGACTAGTTCATATGGATATCATTCTCCATCAGTGAAATAAATAATACAAGAAATTGCCACATAAATTACAGGCTTGTGCGCACTGATTCCAGATGATCATTGTCATTGATTTCTTCATCAATATCAAATATACATATCAATCCATCTACAGATGCAGAAACAAGCTTGCTTCGATGGTCAGAGACAAAGTCGACCTATAAAAAATCATGACACGAGCTATATACATCAAGTAACAAAATTTCATCATCAGTGTATTATATCAATAGATCACAAAAGAACTCCAGGAAAACATTCTAGTCATGTATTTTCGGTCGAATTTCCTCGCGAAGTTGAAAAATCTCTTCATCCTCTTCATCCAGCTGAAAGAAAAGAGAAAGTATATAATCTATACTAAATTCTTCTATATCCCATCGCAATTTCTCACAAACTTGAAAAATATCTTCATCCGAGCTCATGTCGTTATAAAAGACCCCATCTACCTGTAGCATCAAAAAATTGTTGCGGTTAAGATGCAGTTTCATATAATGATTTTCAGTTTAACAATCTCAACTTACCCGATAATAAATATGGTCATTGACATTTCTCAGCCCAAAGTCGTACTCCTGTATATTTTCGATGTCTGGAAAATTTATTTCATTATATTAAATTCTTTAATATCCTAATTTTTCAATGATTCTTACATGAAAAATATTTTTTGAGTTACCTTGCTTATAACGCTCCAGCAGCATCTTGTGATTCTTGTATTTTTCGAATGCATACTTTGTTGTAATCCAAGTGGAACAAATAAAATAATAAATTAAGCTAATCTTAATCCTAATTAAGAAATTGGCATGAAGTTTTAGTGTCCTATTACTTACCTTTGCCTTCATTGCTATTTCATCGAACTCCAAAGCGTTCCTTTCGACTTGGTTTGCTGGAAGCTCAACGGTTGGCCTCTCCCCTTGAACAAGTGTTAATTTAGTATCCCTAGCAGCCTATTTCATTATTGTTAATACTCAAGAGTAGATATCATGCTTAAATTTTACTTAACTTAAACTTACTTTTTCATGGTTCTAGAATTCGACAAACAGATAAGCTCTCAGCCAATCACATTAATACGAGAAACAACATGGAGGAAAGTGAGAATTGACACAGTTAATGTTTTTATATAACAATTATATGTTGTACAAACTGTTATTAATGTACCTTATAATTTAATTGAAGAAGCTTGCTGTTCAGTACATCATAAGTATGCATCTGTTCAGCCAACCTAATGGTGGGCAAAAATTTAATTTATTAGTCTAGTCTCAGTTCAATGTAGTTTGGTTCATCAAAAAGTTTGAGATGCTTACCTGCTCTCTAAGTATGTCACCAACAGCCTATAGTGTTTCATTTCCCATTGAGCAGAATTTGAAATTATCCAACGATGAAGGTACTCTCCTAAGTCCTATCAAATTCTACTTCTTATAGGAAATTAGTTGGAAGGCTCCTATACCTCACTATCACTAGGCCTGATATTACCTATTCAGTGCAGATTTTAAGTCAGTTTATGGATAAACCGAGGCAGCCACGTTTGGATGCTACCACAAGAGTTTTGAGGTATATTAAAAGTTCTCTTGCTCAAGGACATTTGTTTTCTGCAAAATTTGATTTTCAGTTGAAAGCTTTTTCGGATTCTGATTGGGTAGGGTGTGTTGATACTCGAAAATCTATTACTGGCTTTTGTATTTCATTGGTGATTCACTAATTTCTTGGAAATCCAAGAAACAACAAACAGTTTCAAGATCTTTCGTTGAGGTAGAATATAGAGCAATGGCTTCTACTTGTTGTGAGTTAATGTGGTTATTCTCATTGCTTAAGGACTTTCATATTTCTCATCCAAAGTCTGTCTTGTTATTTTGTGATAGCCAATCTGCTCTCGACAATGCAGTCAATCATATCTATCATGAGAGAACTAAACATATAGAAATTGATTGTCATCTTATTAGAGAAAAGATCCAACTCAGCCTCATCAAAACACTACATGTTCCCTCTCAACATCAGTTGGCAAACATATTTACCATGGGACTTGGGTTTAAGGATTTTACAAACTTCTTATCCAAGATGTTTGTCAAAAATCTTTATATTGATGGGGGAGTATCAGCCAACTCAAACTCAGTTGAGAGTTGGCTGCACACGTGTACAATTCAATTGTAACTTTCTCATCTTTTAGTTTAGTTAGTTATTTTCTGTTACTTGTACCATTGAAGATTAGTTGATTAGTTTCTGTTATGTAGCCGAGTATATAAAGCGGTTTGATCCCTCATTTGCTTGTAAGGTTGATTATCGAGATAATGAGAAGTTCTTCTCTTGTTTCTTCACTCGACCTTTCTCTTTGTTTTTCACCTTGTTGCTTGGCTCCTTCTCTTCTTTTCTTTTCTTCTTTGCATTCTTTTGTTATAGACTGCAAGCTTGACATCTGTCTCATGTATGCTTTTTCGACGATTGAACTCTTAGATTTATTTGGGATTTTGCATACTTAAGCTTTTATTGTTCTTCGAAACCTATTCCTGTTCGCCATTAGGATTTTGTATACTTAGGATNACTTGTTGTGAGTTAATGTGGTTATTCTCATTGCTTAAGGACTTTCATATTTCTCATCCAAAGTCTGTCTTGTTATTTTGTGATAGCCAATTTGCTCTCGACAATGCAGCCAATCATATCTATCATGAGAGAACTAAACATATAGAAATTAATTGTCATCTTATTAGAGAAAAGATCCAACTCAGCCTTATCAAAACACTACATGTTCCCTCTCAACATCAGTTGGCAAACATATTTACCAAGGGACTTGGGTTTAAGGATTTTACAAACTTCTTATCCAAGAAGTTTGTCAAAAATCTTTATATTGATGGGGGAGTATCAGCCAACTCAAACTCAGTTGAGATCTTAAGGGGGAGTATCAGCCAACTCAAACTCAGTTGAGAGTTGGCTGCACACGTGTACAATTCAGTTGTAACTTTCTCATCTTTTAGTTTAGTTAGTTATTTTCTGTTACTTGTACCATTGAAGATTAGTTGATTAGTTTCTGTTATGTAGCCGAGTATATAAAGAGGTTTGATCCCTCATTTGCTTGTAAGGTTGATTATCGAGATAATGAGAAGTTCTTCTCTTGCTTCTTCACTCAACCTTTCTCTTTGTTTTTCACCTTGTTGCTTGGCTCCTTCTCTTCTTTTCTTTTCTTCTTTGCATTCTTTTGTTATAGACTGCAAGCTTGACATCTGTCTCATGTATGCTTTTTCGACGATTGAACTCTTAGATTTATTTGGGATTTTGCATACTTAAGCTTTTATTGTTCTTCGAAACCTATTCCTGTTCGCCATTAGGATTTTGTATACTTAGGATTTTTTTTTACTTAAAACCCTAACCCTATGCATGTCTGCCATTAATGGGCAGTGAATGACTTCCGGGATTTCCATTTTTGGTTTTCAAGACTTCATTTTGGGTTTTGTGGACTTAATCTAAGGTTTCGATCAAAAAGCTAACCCTATGCCCTGGCCATCTTGAAAACTAAACTTTCGAGAAATTAATGTTAATTTGTTTCCTTTTAATATGAGTGCTATTCTGATGTTGATCAACACTTCCCAGTGTAATTATATGTAGGCTAAGTAGGCTAAGTATATGTTACAAATTTAATGATATCTGCAAAACTTCTAACTGCAAAAATTGTAATTGTCTCAAGTAAGTTTTGTAAGTTCAATCTTCCTTATTTCCTACATATGTTTGGTCAACCGCTAGTTCATTGTTAGTCATAACTTAAATTCTTAGTGGTAGCATCCAATCAAGTATAGTATAAATTATAATTGTCATTGCCTTTGAATGTCATCGTGAATCATGTGAAAGTGGGCCAATTCGATTTTTTTTTTTTTTTTTGTATGCTTATATGGAAAGAGATCATGTTTTAGATTTGATAAGGAGCTTTGTGTTAGCGATGGATTCTCAAACTCATTAATGTGGCTTCTACACCAATCTTGTTTTAAACGAAGAAGACCTTTTTATAGAATTCACAAATGAAGAGGGTGAACACCAAGAGTCTCTACCTTAAGTTGAGCTTCAACCAGCTCAAGTTGAGGTTCATGAACTTTTACCAGTAAAAAATCACAACGGGGTGGCTACTTCACCGTGAACGAGGACAATATGCTTGTGTCGGCATGGAGTTATGTTGCCTTGGATGCGGTAACAGGAAATGAGCAAACACACAATTAAGACATATTAGGAAAGAATTTGTGCCCACTATCACAAGCACAAAACCTTTGAATCTAACCGTACGAATACATCTCTAATGAATCGGTGGTCTATAATTCAACTTGCGGTAAATAAGTTTTGTGGTTGCTTAGACCAAGTTGAAAGGAGGCAACCAAGTGGTTCAAATGAAATAGACAAGGTATGCTATAATTATGGCTTTTCATTAATTTATTTGAACTATGTTATATCTATTCCAAAAGATTTTAATTATGTTGTATTTGTTATTTTTTCAAATTGCCCAAGCAAAAGTAATGTTCCTCAAATTTCTAAAAATACAATTTCACTTTGAACATTCTTGGATTTTATTGAGGTCTCATCCTAAATGGTGGGCTCATATGGAAAGTTCAAAACCGAAGAACAAATCACGTGTAATAAAGTTAGGGAAAGACGAGGCCTCACAAGGAGCTTTTGTAAACTTGGAGCGACCAATAGGTCTAAAAGCCGAAAAGGAGAAACGCAAGACCAAAGAAAAAATGAATCCGGGTGTTGTTGTGATACTAAATGACATGAATGAAGATAAATGGAAGAAAATCAAACTATTTGAAGAAGCACGTGAGCTGGACAAAGAGATGTTTCTTCTTAAGCAAGAGGAAGTGCACCTTAAGGAAAGAATGATTTAGTTGAAAGAAGAAAGAGAGGAAAGATATTTATGTCTATGGATACAAGTCTATTGGATGAAGATGCACAAGAATATGTTCGGTGACGCAAAAAGGCAATCCTTCAAGGTCAAATTCGCCACCCTTGAGGGTCCAAATATCACTCTTTGTTAATTCTTTTACTATTTGTAGTCATGGGTTTTAGCGTAAGTTTCCTCCTATTTTGAATATGTATCCAAGAGGCTTAATATATATATATTTTTTGGTAGCCACTTGAGGGCCTAATTAGATTGGTTAAATTATGTGAAAAAATTGAGAAAATTAAATTATATAAATTTAATAATTGACTCTATATGTGACAGGTTTGCATAATTGATTCCAAGCACTCCTGTCAAAAGAAAGAGATATCACACACTATCACATGGATTTGGACTGAAGAGGCGTCTTGGGATTCCATTCGGAATACTTTTTAGATGGTATATAGGAAACAGCTGTCCAAACTAGGGCCATCAATGGCACACCATAATCTGCTATGAACTCCATAAATTGAAAGATATTTTAGGATGTTATGTGAACCTACAACAGTAAACATGGTTCATATAGTTTACGGCAAGCTGGAACCGGGAGTGCTGCTAATGGTTTTACGGCAAGCAATACCTTGAGAGCTCATAATGTATTTGTTATGGTTAACACCCTCGAACAATTCCAACAATAATAACAAGATTACGGCACGCAAGGTTAATAAATTAAATACATTCATTAATGAAATCTCTTGAATTAAAGATGCAGTTAGGCACAAAAAATAAATATTCTATATATGTGAGCATCAAAGTGAGTTCCATGGTAGTTAAAATAGTTTGGTTTCACAATAAAAAAAAAAAAAAAAAAAAAAGTTAAAGTAGAAAAATATTTAGAGAGTTTGAGATTTGGTAGTCTTATAGCTAAAAAATTACATTTTAAAAGTTAAATTTAACTAAATTTTCAATAATTAACTTGATGTGGATGCTCTTAGAGAAAGTAAATTAGAATCAAACAATATTTTATATTATAAAAATACTTAATTATTCATAAAATAAAATAAAAAATAAAAAACTTAATTAACCAGAGTTATTAAGTCAAGCATATTATAAAATAGAGTAATTTTATTCCACGTACTAGATTCCCGCACCCAAAAAAAAATTATTTGTGTGAAATTGGTAAGAAAATCTAGTACGAAGAATAATATTATTGTTTAAAGAAAATGCTAACAGCAAGGTCTTTTCTTTCTTGTTCATCTTTAAAGTCGATGGGGCCGGGGCAATTAAGTCAATTTCTTTTTTTTTTTACAAATAAGAATAAGGTTTTGCATATTGTGAAGAGGATGGAAGACCTTGCGTATATAGAGTTCATCGGACCATTCCTCACAAACATATTTTTTACCACGTCTAGAAGATATCCGACTTCAATTTAGGTAAGGTGTATACAACTCAATAACTCAGTAATTATTCAATAATATTTTGACCACTTTTAGCAAAGTAAAACCACAATAAATGAAAGCGTAATTAAAAAAATATTTTAACATTAATTTTTCTATTGTAACAAACGCAAATTCCAGATCATCAAAGAAATAGAAAAATAACAGAGTTACACAAGACACTAAAATTGAAGTAGTTCGGCCCAATATGCTTACATCCACCGGCGGAGACGATCTAGGAAAAATAACAGAGTCACACAAGACACCAAAATTGAAATGGTTCGGCCCAATATGCTTACATCCACTCAAACCTAAAAGCCCCATTACACCTAAGTCTCACTCTCACACAAAAGAGAATTAAATAGTGTTGGGAGATAAAGCGGTTACAGAGTTTTTAACAAGAGTACATTAATATACATAGTTGAGCACAACTCTAGTCCAAAAGCATAAGCTAATGGGTTAAGGTCCACTTAGGTATATTAAGTACTATTTTCTTTTATATTTTTTTAATGTGAGATTCAACACTTATAAGTGTACTCACAACAAATACAAAAGAGAAATATTCTCTAAATTCTCTTAGTGCCCCCTAAGAAGCTTGTGAGGATACAAAATGAGAACACACAAATGGAGCTACTTCTTACATTTTCTACACACAAAAGGAGCTACTGCCCAAGCTCACATTTTTCCCAAAATGGAGCTGCTCCTCTTCAACCCCAGTACGTGGCCGAATGGTAATGCTAATATATAGCCATGTTTTATCCCCTTACTTAATGTGATTTTCGGACACATCAACAAGGGGCAACTTTGTCAAAAAATTAAGCTTCATCATTTTCCTTAAACCAAGAGACGAGTGGGACAAAACAATGACCACCACCACCGAAAGAAGCCATCACATGCATCTCCCATTTTGTCTTTTTCTTCTTCTTCTTCAATGACTACATTTTTCTTATTCCAACTCATTTGTTAAACCACCTAAAGTTCCACTAAAAATATTTTATTAGTGGAACAATTCTCCCACATGAGCCAAAAGGACACCCACGGCAAGCATCCACACACACAAAACACAAAACTCCCACATGAGCCAATTAATCACATGCATTCATCTTATCTCCTTCAACAAATGATAGCCACCACTCGACTAACTTAATAATCCACCAAAGACAAAGATGCAAAAAGACATGTGAGTTCCTCACACGTGAGAAATACAAGTCAATATTCAACAAATCTCCACACTTGTATTTCACCAAAATTCTCAACACAATTCTCCACTTGACTTGAGAAATACGAGTCATTTTCAACATTTTCCACTTGCGCAACATGATACAATTCCTTGTATTGTCGTTGCTTTTGCTGATATTTCGAGAAATGAAAAAGAGGACACGAGAAATGGCTTCAATTCTTCTGCACTGCACATAAAGGGAATGGGACATTCACCTTCAGTAGAACTATAAAATCTCTCTCTTCTTATTGTTTAGAAAGGCATCTTCATGTTGCCCAATCAGGATTAGAACTGAAATTTTACAATGAATTTTACTTTGTTCACTCAAATTTAGAGGCTGTTAATATCATTTTGTTTAATCCCAATGGGAAAAATATGAGCTAAAGCAAGATAACTTTCCATTCACTTAACCGGGAATTTTTTTTTTTATCATCTTAACCTGAGTTGATGACAAGTAGACTCAATCTTGAAAATCTAAGTCTTAAATGAAGCTCTAAATACAGTTCTGATTTCTCTAAAGAAACGTTGGTAAGAAATGTGGAACCATTTCAAGCATTGAAGCACCATGCCAGTTATATAAATAGCAAATCTAACTCTCATAGTATTCATCATTAAAGATTTACTTTTCAAAAAGTTTACACATTTAACATCCCATTAATGTTTGGCATTCGTATCTGCATCTATCATTGTGGTATAAAAGAGCATTTCAGCCTAAAATCATTTGTAGAAGGATATCTGATGCAGCACGAACCAGCACAAATGAACAACAAAATAAAACTAGCCTTCTCCATGTATCTTCAAAGACAGAAATACACATCACAGGAAAAATCATTAATCAGTAGAGGTTTACTAATTACTTTTCAATTTCAATTATTTACTCGATATTATTTACTAATTACTTTCTTATTTTATAATAAAAAAGGATAGCTGGTCTTATTCTATCAAAAATCCTCATTGGACGAGGATTTATTGATAATGCAAAAGTAACCTCTTCAAAAGAACAAATCAAAGGTAAATTGCTTGAAACCACAAGACTCTTGATTTAATGTATACGTAAATAATAATTAATTTTGCTTACAATAAATGCAGCACATGTGATGGAATGTTATGAAACGAAATGGCATAAACCACAAACCGGAGATTTCGTGAACAGTGATGCATCCTTGAAGGATGAAAATAATGTTGGTGGACTGAGCATTATTTCTAGAAATACAAGAGGCATTCCATATGCAATACTGCCAGCAAGCCAAAGTTAAAACGTCCAGCAATACATATGGAATGCCTCTTGTATTTCTAGAAATAATGCTTAGTCTACCAACATTATTTTCATCCTTCAAGGATGCATCACTATTCACGAAATCTCCGGTTTGTGCTTTATGCCATTTCGTTTCATAACATTCCATCACATGTGCTGCATTTATTGTAAGCAAAATTCATTATTATTTACGTATACATTAAATCAAGAGTCTTGTGGTTTCAAGCAATTCACCTTTAATTTGTTCTTTTGAAGAGGTTACTTTTGCATTATCAATAAATCCTCGTCCAATGAAGATTTTTGATAGAATAAGACCAGCTATCCTTTTTTACTACAAAATAAGAAAGTAATTAGTAAACAATATCGAGTAAATAATTGAAATTGAAAAGTAACTAGTAAACATTTCTTATGTTTTCCTCCTGGAAACTTTCTCTATGTTGTTCCACCAGGCCCTGAAAAACACAAATTTTTTTAATCAATAAGTATTAGAATAAACTTGTTAGCCTTATTGAGTTGCATGTGAGATAGAAATTTCCTGAAATTGGCTCTTTTGGCTATAAAATTCAAAATTTATTGGTATGAGTTATGGATATGTACTTGACAAACTCATTTGTCTTTGTCCATTTAATCAAATGCAATTTAGGAGCTGCATGTATTTTGTTGGAATTTATGTTGTTGGAGGTTTTTTTAACTCCTTATGCATGTAGCTCGTTTAACATGTCTTAGGGAAAGTTGTATGATATTGGTGTCATTGTTCAGGAACTAGTGGTTTGCACTACGGCAAGCGGTCAACATCTTTGCAACACTAATCGATTCAATTCAAGCTGAAAATTTCAATGTCAAGAAAGGTTTGTAGGTTTACCTATCAACCAAAAAAATTAAAAAAATTAAAAATTAAAAATTAAAAAAAAAAAGAGGGAAAGGTTTGTGGGTTCAATCTTCGTTCATGCTGTATTTAGGGCTAAAACAGAGTTGAAAGTGTGTTACTTGAAATTGCTAAAGACAGCAGTACTCAATTATAGAATAGAGAATTGGGTTGGATGTAATTTAAATGAGACCAACGAACCACCACCTTTGGTGGTAATTTAAGTGAAGTTGAATATAGATAGAACTAGTAAATATACATTTCTATCTTCTCTCCCATTGTGAAGCAATTTAGGAAACCAAAACAACACTAAACCTTGAAGGGAACCAACTTTATCCATGTCCTCAATATCCTTATGGACCTCAAAACCCAACCTCTTGTAAGAGGTGTCCTCAGCACCAAGCCTGCAGCATTAATTATTTTGNATGCTGCTGGAGCGTTATAAGCAAGGTAACTCAAAAAATATTTTTCATGTAAGAATCATTGAAAAATTAGGATATTAAAGAATTTAATATAATGAAATAAATTTTCCAGACATCGAAAATATACAGGAGTACGACTTTGGGCTGAGAAATGTCAATGACCATATTTATTATCGGGTAAGTTGAGATTGTTAAACTGAAAATCATTATATGAAACTGCATCTTAACCGCAATGGCTTCAATTCTTCTGCACTGCACTGCACGAGAAATGGCTTCAATTCTTCTGCACTGCACATAAAGGGAATGGGACATTCACCTTCAGTAGAACTATAAAATCTCTCTCTTCTTATTGTTTAGAAAGGCATCTTCATGTTGCCCAATCAGGATTAGAACTGAAATTTTACAATGAATTTTACTTTGTTCACTCAAATTTAGAGGCTGTTAATATCATTTTGTTTAATCCCCAATGGGAAAAATATGAGCTAAAGCAAGATAACTTTTCATTCACTTAACCGGGAATTTTTTTTTTTTATCATCTTAACCTGAGTTGATGACAAGTAGACTCAATCTTGAAAATCTAAGTCTTAAATGAAGCTCTAAATACAGTTCTGATTTCTCTAAAGAAACGTTGGTAAGAAATGTGGAACCATTTCAAGCATTGAAGCACCATGCCAGTTATATAAATAGCAAATCTAACTCTCATAGTATTCATCATTAAAGATTTACTTTTCAAAAAGTTTACACATTTAACATCCCATTAATGTTTGGCATTCGTATCTGCATCTATCATTGTGGTATAAAAGAGCATTTCAGCCTAAAATCATTTGTAGAAGGATATCTGATGCAGCACGAACCAGCACAAATGAACAACAAAATAAAGATAAAAAAAATTGGCGTCTCACCAATTAAATAAATCTAGCATCTCACCAGAAATGTGGAGTCTCACCACATAAAAGAGTAGTCACAACTCTCAATAACAAAACAATTGTTTATCTCTCAATCATCCTCCTAATACAATTGAAACTTATGCTTAAATAGACTAAAACACTAAACCCTAATCCTAAAGTGACTGACTTTTGGGCCAAGCCCATTATTAAAGAAGGAATCTAAAAATATAAATTAAATATTAAAACCCATTACAAAAGAGATAACAGGGGAAAAGAGATCCAACATTTCCTGCTCAATAAGGGGGTTTGAGGAGGTGAAGAGATTGGAGAAGTGAGATATGAATTTTTCACCTATATCTCCTCTCGAGGACACCCAGACTCCATAATCTAACTTCAAGAAATTTATTACATTAGCCCTCCTTCTGATCAGAGTAGTCTGAGTAGAAGTATGAAAGTATTTAGTGTTAAGGTCCTTATAAGTCAACCATGTTTCCCTGGATTTAGATCTCCACAAGGACTTTTCTTTCACCAAAAGGTTGTCCAAGTCCAGCTTTAAACTTACTCCAAGCTTAAAAGAGTTTGAGGAGGGGGAAACTTGCTGGACAGAATCTATCAGTTTCAAAGTATCCTTGATCTTCTGATGAATGTTTCCAAAATGCAGTGAGTTCCACTTTAGAAGATCTGACTTGGTATCTTCTTTGGAAGGCTAACAGCAGGGAGAAAATGAATGAATTTCTGCCAAGCTGTCTCAACGACCTGGCCACAAGAGGGGTCATGGGACTAGAATTCTTCAAATCTGAAAGGTCTTGGCAGAAAGCTAGATGAGGTGTTAGTGTTAAGGGTTATGAGATTGTGATTAGAGTTGTGAGCTGGTAGATGAACTAAGGAAAACTCAGGGTGAAGATGGACCCAAGAAGGAGAGGCTAGCCCTCTATCCAACCTTTCCTTTATGTTTTCCAATCCTTTTCTATTGTTGTTCTAGGTAAATGGATTTCCAGCAAAACCAACATCAATCATTCCAAAATGATTTATAAATTTTCTGAAAGCACAATTTGAGGAGCTAGTAATAGGCTTACCACCTTTTTTCTCAGATTGATCCAAAACAGAATTGAAATCACCAATACAAAGCCAAAAGGCTTCAAAACCTTCACCTATTTCAAAGAAAGAGTCCCAGAAATCTAATCTGTCATTTCTTTTTGGAGGGGCATAAACACAGGAGATGATTCATGGGGTCTGTGGAGGGTCTGAGTAGCACCATGCAAAAATGCTATGCTTGTTTGAGGCAAAACACTCAAGGTCTACTCCTGGATGCCATGACAGAACTAATCCACCACTTAAACTAGAAGCAGGCACTTGGGACATGAGAAAGAATCCAAGTCTGTTCAAAGCAGCAGAGACTTGGGAGGGGGAAATTTTGGTTTCAGATAGGAAAATGATGTCTGGAGATTTTTTCCCGGATCAATCTCCTCAAGGTTAGAACCATAGCAGGCCTAGCAAGCCCCTGCAGTTCCATGATAGAATTTTCATTGCTGCTGGGGAGGCTTTGCACTTGCTCCTTTATTGTTGGTAATCTAATCTAGTTTCTTTCTGCCTCCTTCTTTGTCTCTCAAAGGTTGAATGTCCATCCAGTCTTAAGGAATATTTGGTTATCCACAACCCACTTGATTCCTGTATCCCTTTTAGGATCATGTACATGTTGGGCTCCTCGAAACTTGGAAGCCAATTAATTTACTTTTAAGTAGTGACAAACATGTAGTTAAGCAAATTCAGCATATGCGTGTGAATCACATATTTTAGGGCTTTTCCTGCGTTCATTTTTTTTCCATGCCTTGGAAAAAATAATGAAAATTTTGTAGGCCGGGAATTAATGCAAAAGTATAAAGAAACGTTTTGTTAAAAATAATTAATTAATCAAATTATCAGACTTAAAATAATAATTGTGCATTTTATCACTTAAATATTTATAATCATTTGAGGTATACTTATTATTTTACTGTACATATGATATTTGGAATTTGAACGCAATGTCTTCGAAGGTAGTTACAACTATTATTTTTATTTTAAGTCTTAAAAAAAACACCTCATTTACGTAAAACATTTTATAAGGACTATCACTAAAACTATAGCTATGATCCTTATTAATCATGTTTGTAAATATTGAATATAGCTAATTACTTACCATTATCTAAAATGCCTTTTAATATTTATTCTTTGTTTTCTTACGGTCTCGAATATTTTAAAAATTTATCTAGCTTGCTTTATTGAGAATTCAATTGCAATATGAGTAGAGATGTTTTTATAATTTGAGAGACATGTATTTAAACTCTTGAGTTAACAATATATTATGCTAATATTTCACTTTTTGCTTAACATAATATATATTATATGTTCTATTTGAATTGGATATAGAATTTTGTTGTTAACTTTTTTCGGTCTTTAGAGCAACACGTACATGTTTTATATTTGTAAACGATTGTTTCTTTCTTTTATCTAATGGATTTAAAGGTTTTGTAGTTTTTATGCTCCCAATGTTTCTCCTTATCTCTAAAACTCCCACCCACATCGCCAATTGGATTCTCCTACAAGAAGTAGTTGAATTTGTGTATCATTTCACCTATTTTTCGTTTTCTTTTGACAACTAACTTTTTGTTTAAAACTTATCTTTCTTTTTTTCTTTTTCATTACTTATTGATTTGATAAATATAAGAATTTGGGATCTAAACACACAAAACTATCATCTCTTTAATCTTCTACACTCTTTTGATAATTTTTCCCATTATTATAATAATAATAATTACTATTATTATTATCATTATTATTGTTTCACAGTCTTTTTTTAATACATGTTTGTTATATTTTTCATAGGTAATACAATTTGAGAATTTCTTTTTCTTTTATTAATTAGAAACAAATACAACTTGGGCATTTGTGTTGTTGTAAAGGGTCTTTCAATGCTTCTTTTTTTCTTTAAAGCTTAATAGAATGCTTTTTTTTCCCCAGCTTCCTACTTTATTTTTTTTTCTTTTATTCTTCTTGTCATTTATGCATCCACTAATTATTACTATTATTATTATTTTTTCTTTCTTGTCGTTCTTAAAAACAATCCATGCATTGCATGGGTTTCAAGCTCGTTTAATTTGTTTATGAGTTGGCATTGAGAGTTTTACAAAGTAAAATAGCAACAGGTCACTATGGTTTTTTAAAATTGTATTTGCCGATACGCCTCACCTCCTACCTATATAATCCAATATAATCAATTGTTTTTATAGATATATTGTTAATTTTTAAACATTTGAGGCAAAATAAAATAAAATAAAAATGTAAAAATTCAAGAGATAAAATGAGTTTTTTCTCTTAAAAAAGCACTCTCAAACAATATATATTTTTTTTATAATTTAGTTTAAAATCATACTTTAAAATGCACTTTTAAGAATAGTTGGAATACCTGTCACATCATGTACAACAAAGTTATATATACTTCATGTCAACATGACCTAAACGACCTTTGCCAACGGCCTTGGCTCAAGTGGGCTGTGTTACCACTTCACTTGCATGTATATTTATATTTAACTAAACAGTCTAAAACGCCTTATTCAGGTATTTGGAATTTCAGAGTATTTCTGATAAAATTTCACCCTCAAGAATTCACTTGGACGGCACATCTCCATGATCTTTCATGTTGAGAATTTCGCTAAACACATTCATAACCTTGTCGGTCCAACGATATCGTCTCGCGCTCTTTATTCATGTCAGTTGGAGTCGAAAACATTGTCCGATCTAGACATTGTCATCACTAAAATTCCTGTTGGAATCAGCGAACATGAAGTTGTTCGGTCGCTCTTGAATGATCAAGCATGTAATAGCATAGAGTTTTCCTCTGACCTTTTTGATAGGTTACTTCATAGGTTTAAGGATGATTGGAAGTCTGCTTTGGGTGTGTTCAGATGGGCAGAGTTGCGGTCGGGTTATAGACACACACAAGAAGCATATGATATGTTGGTGGACATATTGGGGAAAATGAAGCAAATGGGTAAGAATCGTAGGATGAAAGCTGTTCTGGAAGAAATGGGTCAGTGTCAGCTTGTCGGGCTTAGCACTGTAGCGAAGGTGATGAGGAGGTTTGCTAGTGCAGGGCAGTGGGAAGAGGCTGTGACGACGTTTGATGAGCTGGGAACTTTGGGCTTGGAGAAGAATACAGGAGTCTATGAACTTGTTGCTCGACACCCTTTGCAAAGAGAACAAGGTTGAGCAGGCGCGCGAGGTGTTCTTGGAGCTCAAGCCACATATTTCACCGAATGCTCACACGTTTAACATTTTCATTCATGGTTGGTGCAAAATGAATCGGGTTGATGAGGCGCATTGAACGATACAAGAGATGAGGGGAAACGGTTGTCTCCCATGTGTCATTAGCTACTCAACAATCATTCAGGTCTATAGCCGGTAATCTAAATTTTCTAAGGCCTATGAGCTGCTTGATGAAATGCAAGCTCAGGGGTGCCCACCGAATATTGTTACTTTCACCACTATTATGTTTTCACTGACAAAGTCGGAGGAGTTCGAGTAAGCGTTGCATATTGTCGACAGAATGAGATCGGTTGGGTGTAAGCCTGATACGCTCTTCTACAATGCATTGATCCATACTCTCGGGAGAGCTGGCTGTGTAGAGAAGGCTGTTCGTGTTTTTGAGGTGGAGATGTCCAACACGGGGGGTTAGCCCAAATACGTCAACCTGTAATTCAATGATTTCTATGTTTTGCCATCATGGTCAGGAACAAAAAGCCTTGAATGTCCTCAGGTACATGGAAAAATCAGGCCTTTGTAAGCCTGATGTTCAGACATACTACCCGTTGCTCAAGGTGTGCTTTAAAACTGGGAATACGGACAGTTTTTTGAGTAAATTATTGGATGACATGGTCAATAAGCATCACCTTTGTCTTGATATATCAACCTATGCACTACTTATTCATGGGCTTTGCCAAGCAAATAAATGTGAGCGGGCTTACTCACTCTTTGAGGAGATGATTGGTCAAGGGATCTCTCCTAGATATCAGACATGCCGTTTGCTATTGGATGAAATCAAACAGAAGAATATGTATGATGCTGCTGAAAGGATTGAAGGTTTGATGAAAAAGTTATAAGTTGTTCGAGTAACAAGCATTTCAAGGTGAACAAGTTATTCTTAATGCTCTTTCTGAGAGAACATAACATATCTACTTCCTTGTCCTACAACACACCGCTAGCTATACTCTTAATTTGCTAATATCTGACGTGCAAGGTTGAAGCAGCTTCGAAGTTTAAATTAATTTGAAATCTAAAAATCATTCTTGGTCCACTGGTATTGATCTTTAAGGTCTGGAGATAGTAAACAACACTTAATAATGTAAGCCTTGAATTTGCCGTAGACGACATGATTCCAAAGTGAAGCAGGGAAAATTCTCTTTAAAACGATTTTTGTTGTTGTAGATGTTAATATTCCCAGAAGACAGGACAAAAATAATGAAATGTACATGCTTCACATCTAAAACTGCTTGCCACCCCTGTAATTGCTTGGCTTTACACTTGTGTGTCAGAATTGGTCAAATCATGCAGTCTAAAAATACATCGTTGCTAACTTGTTATGAGTTTTAAATTTGTGTGTTATAAAAATGCTGTATTTATATCATTCATGCAAATCTAAGCATTTCTTTTTATGTTGCAGGCAAAGAGAATTGGCATTTTAGTGTAGTATCACTGTATCATCAAAGGCATATCAACAAAGCAGGCAAGGCCACAGAACATCTGCCATCACCGGCAGTAATCCAAATAAGAGCTTTGGAGGGATTGAGAATATTCATGTACGAAAGGTATTAATACTCAGCAGGCTGCACATGAAGACTGTCAATTGTGGGACATATTAAGTTCATGCTTTCCCATGTCACCTACTTGATAAACAACTTGCATTTGATGGACTGGGAAGGAAAAGCATTTTTTTTTTCCTCGTGGAGAATTTTAAATGCATCTGCGTATAACTAATTGAGGATTCAGCAAACCATCTTAATTGGAATCACAAATGATCATCATAAGACTATAAGGAACATTCTCCTATGTGTTTATCCTTATCTAAGTTCATCTATTCTGAATGTTATGGGTGCAGAAAAAGTTTCAGTTTCTATTTTTTTTTTTTTTTGGTTGGGGTCTGTATGGTACCATTGGTTGTTTCTGAGCTGTTGTTGCGGAACCTATTGATGTCTTCCAAATTTTATTCATGCAATTTTGCACATTTAACTTCCTTGAGTTCCTATCATCTCGCTTGTCTTTAGACAATGGTATTCTTGCCCCCCAACCCATCGCTGTTGGTTATGGTTTTTAACTTTTTCCTGCTTAGTGGTGTTTATGCTCTCCAGAAAAGAACATGATAAATTCTCTTCTCTAAAGGTTTCCAAGTAGCAAAAAGGAAGGTAAGAAGCTTTTGTGCGGAGTGGTTTCTGATTCTCTGATATAGAGAATGAAAGGATTAAAGCCACAGAGATGGTGCTTTCTCTCAATGGAATACTCTTGGGAGTATGGTTTCATTTGAAAAGTCGTGGGAATGATTTGATTTCTATGGTGCACTCCAGGAGACATTGCACCTCCATTAGAGGACTGGTATGTCTATCCATAACATCTACTATTTAGTCATTATTAAACCTGAATTCGAATTACACTGCCACCATTAAATTAGGGAGTTAATTTTATTGTTATTTGCTATTTTCTAATATTTAAAAAGTTGCTTTTGGGAAAAAGTCACAATTATCATTTTGGTAGGACCCGCATTCCGTATTCTAATGAGAAAGAAAATAAGGTCTGTTGACTGTCTCTTTTACGACAAAATATGAAGGGAAAAAGTAAGTGCAGTCCAAGTGGTGATATATGACAGTGCATTACTCAGATCATTAATGTTTGTGTTCTTAACTACCTGAGACACTCAACCACATGTTCCAACTTTTAACCGTAAATCTAACAATAAACAAACAATTTACCTATTGAGAAATAAAATAGATGAGGCCACAAGCACAAGGTTAATAAAAACAAAAGCAAGAAATGATCCGTTATAGTAGGACAAAGTCCTGAGTGCATACCTAGGCTTAAACAGGATATCTCTGTTGACAGTATAACTAGAGACTAAATTAACATCCACGGGTGACTGAGGCTGAATGTCAATAGCAGAAGGCATGCCAGATAGTGAATCACCCTCAGGTGATACATAACTTAAATCTTGAAAAATTTTGGGTGAAGTTGCATATGTTTGTTGTGACGTGTTTTCAGGAGACACAAAGAGAAGAACGTCGGAAGGACCAATCCCAGAAGATCTCTCCCTTTCCCTTTAATGAAGGTAACAAACTCTACTGGCAGCAGCAGCCAGATGCTATACTCATTAAAATCAGAGTCGTCCAAGTAAGATGCGTCCAACAAACATACTACTCTTGAGACATGAGCAGTAGTAAGACTTTTTGTGCTTAAAACAGAATACACTTCAGTCTTTTGATCTAGTGGAGGATGCAATTCTGTTTCATTAACTAATTATATATTTTGAGTGGAGTTATGCATCCCTGGAATTCTGTTCACCGTGTATTATTGTTTTGCCAGGCTGCACTAATCAGTGAGCACTTGGTGGATGTGGATGTGGCAGTTAAAGTTAATCAAATGGATGTTTCCACTTGTTTGACAAATGAATTCTACCTTAAAATTAATTTTCTTTTTATTGGGAGGAAACCCTAAGAACTTGTTGAATCATGTATCTTATTCACAACTTGTCGGCTCTAATTTTGTTCATGCTTATCTTATGAAAGTGTGTTGTTGAATTTTTTATGATATACCTTTAAGCTGTCTTATTTATGGCAGTTCAAAGTTAACAATCTGGAGACTTTATTATGCAGTTTTTAACCACCCAAGTATTCAGATAAAATAATGACAATAGTAGCGGAGTTGGTACTGATAATAACAATAACCACAAGTATAATAATAATCATCGTGATAATAGTGATTAGTAGTAGTAGTAATCATAGTAATGATTATGTCTTTGCTTTCAGGGTATTTTATTCCAGATATCGTAATGGCAGCAATAATTGGAGCTGCAACTGGCTGGTGTGTGGGCCCCCTTATACCTATATGTGGTCATTGGTTGGCCAAGTCATCAATTTTGCATTTTTTGCTGCATCTTAGTGTGCTTGCCTTGGCTCTGTCATCGCAATTCTTTCCCTACAGCAAGGACGCGCCTAAGAGGCTTGTCTTTCAGCATACAGTCTTTACTGCAGGTACAGAAGCTATCATTCTTATATATGTTGAATGAACCACATATTTATTTGGTTCCTATTTTTAGAAACAGAAAACTCTTTTAAATTCACAAAAACAGAAAACAGTGCAAAAGCCTCTACTAAACAGAAACTGTTTTCGAAAAATTGCTTTTGAAAATAATCTGTTTTCAGAGAACATTAAATTGCTTCCTAAAACTCTTCTTTTATAATTTAAGAAAAACAAAACCATGGAAAAAATTTCAGAAAATGCTACCAAACAGGCCTGTAAATTTCAATACGTTTTCAATATTTGACAAGTCAAATACTACAATACTTAAATAGAATTACACTATTAGTCTATGATATTTTAGTATTAGCATATCTCTTTCTTACTAATGGTGGTCTTAGCTTACAAAAAAAAAAAAAAAACCACCTCAATTGGTTTTATCATCTGAAAATTTTGTTTTACTTCTGAGATTGACAGATGGAAATCAGGTTGTGGACTCTACTTATGATCTTACTGTAGTGGATTCCAATTCTTTACCTTTTGTTTGCAAAATATGCACCTGAAGTGGCAAATAAATTGCAAATTAGTTCGTAGTTATCTTTTGAAATTGCAACGTTGTCTCATCTGGCAGCAACAGCCAAATGTTGCATAATACACTCATTAAAACCAAAGTCCTCCATGTAAGATGCGTCTTGGCAGTTTTAGTTTCACTTCTTATCAACAAGCATTCCTTTCTCACTAAGCCAACCATTAAGCATAAAGATTCTTGATCATGGAGCTTCATAATAAAGTAAATCACTCACATGCTCAACACTGAAGTATTCACAAAAATGACGAAGTGATGTGGGTCCTTTAAGGCAACAAATTTTCACTCTTTGTGTACTTAGAGGTGCTTTGCGCTCTTTGTTGATATATAACACATTACTTATAAAAAAAAACAAAATGGCAAGATATAGGGCACTCTTCACTTCTTTGAGATCTAAAAGAATAAATGAGTTCAATAAAGTGTTTGTGTTTGTTTTGTTGGATGGGGAACAAATATTAAGTATTAGATTACCATTCAAGTATACAGTGAAGATGATATTCATGTTTGCAACCGGTAATCTGAAACAAGAAACAAGGTCCGAGGTCTTACAATTCCAGTTAAGAGTTGAACCCAAGTGTAGCTATCTTTAAGCTGCAAGGTTTTAGAGAATGCACGTGTCTTTCGCTTCATGAGATGAGTATATACTATATGCAACAGTCTTCTATGCACTCTTTTTTAAACAAATCACATATTGGTCACATGAAACAATTTAATATCATGTCTGGACAAGTAATCAAACATAGCACGCAGGACAATACCTCATTGATGCAAGAATAATTTTCAATTGTTTGTTTTCAATATCCCGAATCCTCTTACCTCTATTTGTCTTGGAAACATAACTTTTCGATTAAACATTCCCATCAGTTTATTTTAGTGAAAATTAACACCACAAAAAGCAGTTATTCCCCCCCCCCCCCAACCCGGAATAGGATCATCTCCATTTCAAATAAAATGGAAAATATCCATTTAGTGTAAAATGAGAGGTAATATTGTAAATTTAGTTCTTCAACTTTAATGTTAAGACAATACTACCCCTTATTTTACACTAAATAGATATTATCCATTTCATTTGAAATTGAGAGTATCTTGTTCCCCCCAACTCATCCACCCGACAAAAAAAAAAACTAAAGTACCTCAATTTAAATGGATCCATTCTCCTGATCCATATAGATAGAAAAAAAATTCCCAGATTTCCCAATGATAAATCAATTCGTATTAAACAAAGAACAAATAAAAAATGGGTACACAAACATAACAATTTGTTGATCGTCACATCCAAATTACAACAAACATAACTAATTCAGAAAGCGAAAATGGGCATTTAGAAATCATTGATCTGAATAACATATCTCACTTATCACATAATTTTAAAACCAGACATTGATCATCATGGCCAAGTTACGTTCAAAAGCCCAACACCCACCACAAAAGGAAAAGAACATCAAACCCATATAATTAATATCTCCATTATTTAATGGCCCATGTCCAAGTCACTTAAATTTGAGTAATTTTTCCTCCTTCCTGCTCTATAATAAGTAGAGGCTATTCAGTTTTCGAAAAACCTAATGGGGGCAATGGTTTGTGCAGCTTTTGTGGTGGCGCTCACTGTTTGTCTGTAATCTATTAGGGAGAAATTAGATTATGGCTCAGTTTAATGAATCTAAAGAATGTTTTCTATCTAGAATATTTCTAGATTAGAAGGAAGAGTTTTCCAGATCCAAGATAGATTGTGGAAGGAATATTTTTTGCTGTTTCATATTCGTTTATGGTTTTGTGGAATTAAGGCAGGGAAGTGGGCCAAATTCTTGTTGTCAGAGGAGGAAGATCAAGAAGTTGCTGTCCATGCAACTGATTTCCAGATGGTGACATCTAGGGGGCAATTCTGCGTTGTTGGTAAGCTGGTAAATGATAGATATGTGAGTATGGAGACGATTAAGACGGAACTTATACAATGGTGGAGGCCAAAAGGAATAGTAAACTTCAAAGCAATGGGGGAAAATCTGTTCCTCATAAACTTTGAATTAGTGCGGGACAAGAAGAAAGTTTTGGATGGTCGACCCTGGGTGTTTGAGGGAAATTTGTTTTTGGTTGAAGACTTCAATGGACGTACCGCTCCATCACAACTGTCCTTCGAGAGGGCCTCTTTTTGGGTACGAATGTTTGAATTACCACTGGGGTGCATGGGACGTGAAGTGGGACGTAAAATAGGAGCATCGATGGGAATTGTAGAGGAGGTTGATACTGATGGAGAGGGAATTGGTTGGGGTGAATTTCTAAGGGTCAAGATATCCATGGACCTTTCAAAACCCCAGGCGAGAGGAAGAAAGATGAACCTTGAAGGGAAAATCATATGGATTCCATTCCAATATGAAAAGCTTCCAAAATTCTGTTTTCAATGTGGCAGTATAAGCCATGGACAAGAAGGATGCACAAAAAAGAGTGACCGGCGTAATCAAGGAGAACCAAACTTCGGACCATGGTTATGGGCAACATCACCTACTCGGAGGGTTGATCGAAACCGTGGTAGTTGTGCACCAAAACCAAAAAAATAATATCAGGAACCATCCGATCCTGAGGGTTCGAAAAGATACAAGACAAATGGTGCCCGAAGGGGAGATGAGCGGAGGAGGACCGGTGCCGGCGACGGGGTAGAGGCGGAACCTGATAAGGAAAGAAGCTTTGATACGACGGACTTTAGAAATGGCAGATTTGGTGGAGCAAATCATGGAAGAGGATACGGAAGTTCCCATTCTGAAACATATACTGAGAAAGGAAAATCCTTTAGAGCATCCACAGCAGCCTCTTCAAATTTTTCTCTTCAAAATAACAAAAAGTACACTTTTAGTTATTTTAACAACTCACCTTTTTATAGTACACTTTTCAGCCTCTCTACTTTAACAATTCTCTATCACTATTTTATTAAAATATTATTTTTCACTTTCCTTCTCTACTTTATTTTTCATTAAAATAAAGTAAAGAAGTTGAAAAGTGGAGAGAGAAGTTGAAAAGGAAAAAGGAGGAGAGATAAAATATAATTGTTTAAAGAGTAGAGAGTGAATAGTAATTGTTAAGTTTGAAGAAACACTGTTCATATTGTTAAGTTTTTTGTTAAAATAAAGAGGTTGAAAATAGGTGTTTTTTGTTCTTTTTATTAAATGGGCTCTTCAAACTAACAAAAAAGTGTGTTTAAAGAGCCTGCAGTGGGTGCTCTTATGGCAAATAAAGAAGCAGCTGCCAATTCAAATTTTAAATCAAATTTTCCTTGCTGGAAAGATCGCCCAACTGGGGAGGAAATCGTGCGGAGCTGTAGGAAGGAAAAAGTCTCGCCAGCTGGAAAGGAAAAAGAATTAATGTGTCTCCTATTGACAAATGGCAAGCGGACAAGGGAGAAAAGGGAGGAAGCCCATTAAGGGATTTGGGTTTGAATGAAAAAAGGCCTAGTCCTGGAGGGGTGTATAAGGGGCCCAAATTAATAGACATTGCAAAAACTTTCCAAGAAGCCCAGACAAATCACGATGAAGTTGTAGCAGAGGGGGTTGGAAAAACTATGGCTACTTGGAAAAGAAAAGAGAGAGAATGGACAACTGAAAAGGAAACTGGGAAAAGTGGTAGAAAGAAAAAAGAAACAAATGGAGATGTAGATAAGGTGGATTCAGCGGAAAAGGAGAAGATGCGGGCAAGTTCATCAATGTTTGTTTTAAAGAATGGTTCGGGATTGGCGGAGGCTGATTTACAGCCCCGCCGACCGCAATGATAGCATTAAGTTGGAATTGTCGGGGGCTTGGGAACCTCCGAACAATTCAAGACCTTTGCCGCTTGGTGGGGGAGAAGAAACTCGACATGGTTTTCCTTATGGAAACCAAAATGAGGAGGAAAAAATGGAGAATATTGGCCAAAAATTGGGCTATGCTAACATGTTTGTGGTGGATTGCGTTGGAAAGAGTGGTGGTTTGGGACTATTGTGAGGGGAGGACGTTGTGGTTGATATTCAAAATTACAGCCATCGTCACATTAATTCTATTGTACAAGATGCAAATAGGAGAATACAATGAAAGTTCACAGGCTTTTACGGGCATCCGGAGGCTCCTAAGCGACATGAGGCATGGGCGCTTTTAAAACATTTAGCCTGGATTGAACCTCACCCTTGGATGTGCATTGGGGACTTTAATGAAGTCATCAATGGTATGAAAAAGTGGGGGGGNGGGGGGGGAATGAGCGAAATCAAAGGCAAATGGAGGCTTTCTACCAAACATTGGAGGAGTATGGATTGGATGATATGGGTTATTGTGGCCCAAAATTCACAGGGAGTAACTACCAAGAAGGAAGGAACCTCATAAAGGAGAGACTTGATAGAGGCGTGACGAATCGAGAATGGCGGGAATTATTTTCAGAGGCAGCTATAATGGTGGAAGCAGCAACAACTTCAGACCATGCCTCTTTATTTCTTAACCTCAAAAATTTTATTTGGTGAGGTAAAAGGAAAAAACAATTCTGGTTTGACGCATGTTGGGGGTGGGAGAAGAGCTGCCAGGAGATGATCTCGGCTGTATGGAATAAAGCCAGGCCGCATGCTGCTAGGTGGGCGTCTCTGGAGAGAAAAATCGATGCATGCATGCAGGAGATCAAAAAATGGAAAGCCAACAATGTGGGACCGAACATGGGAAATGCCAAAAAAATGAGGGAGGACTTATTGGTTCTTCAAGACTGTGAGGATGCAGTGGACAGTGAGGTTATTAAAAAGCTCAAAACTGAAATTCAAACTCAATTTGAGAAGGAGGACCTTTGGTGGCAACAGAGGGCAAAATCAGAATGGCTCAAGCATGAGGATAGAAATACTAAATATTTCCATGCTTGTGCCAATTCTAGGAGGAAAAAAAAAACAGAATTGAAAAAATTAAAGATGAGTAGGGGCTATGGTGGGATTCTCAAGAAGAGGTGGGCTTGGCTTTTGTGAATTACTATAAGGGCCTTTTCACTGCTGGTCGTGAGGAGGAGATGGGGCATTGCCTACAAAATATACAACCTGTTATTACTCAAGGAATGAACGAAGAGTTGGGGCTAGTTTTTACAGAAGAAGAGGTCCACACAGCCTTGCATCAAATGGTGCCCCTCAAAGCACCAGGCCTTGACGGTTTAAATGCGTGCTTCTTTCAACAGAATTGGGCAGTCATGCACTCAGATATGTGTAGAGGTATCCTTGAAATTTTAAACTCGGGAATTATGCCTCGTTATTTGAATATGACCCATATTGCCCTTATTCCAAAAAATAAAAACCCGGAGTGTGTGAATGAATACCGCCCCATTAGTCTTTGCAACGTCCTTTATAAACTTGTTTCGAAGGTCCTTGCAAATAGACTTAAAAAAATCCTACCTTTTGTTATTTCCCCTACTCAGAGTGCGTTTATCCCGGGGAGGCTAATTACGAATAATTTATTAGCGGCATATGAAACTCTTCATATGATGCACACAAGAATGGGGGGGAAGAAGGGTTATATGGCCGTAAAAATAGACATGAATAAGGCCTATGACCGGGTTGAATGGAGGTTTTTGGAGGCGGTTATGAGAAAGATGGGGTTCAGGGATGGGTGGATTAAGTTAGTGATGATGTGTGTCACTTCCATCCAATATTCGATCATCATTAATGGAGAACCATGTGGGCTTTTCTCGCTCTCTAGGGGACTCAGACAGGGTGATCCTATTTCACCCTATATTTTTCTCTTTTGTGCAGAGGCGCTGAGTTCCATGGTGATACAAGCTAATAGAGAAGGGCTATTGTCTGGTGTTCCTACTTCAAAGAGGGGCCCAAACATTAGCCATCTATTTTTTGCGGATGACAGTGTGTTTTTTTGCAGGGCAACTTTAGCATAATGGAGCAACCTCTCAACAATCCTCCACTCTTATGGGGTAGCATTAGGCCAAAAAATGAATGCCTCCAAGACAGCCATTTTTTTCAATAAAAATACTCCTTTAGATATTTGGGATTGCCTGCTCTAGTGGGCCGGTCACGAATTAAAGCTTTTAGGAGCATAGTGGAGAAGGTGAAAAAAAGGCTACAGGATTGGAAACTTCGATTTCTTTCCCAAGCAGGAAAAGAAATCCTGATAAAGGCGGTAGTTCAAGCTATCCCATCATATTGTATGAGTGTTTTTCTATTTCCAAAAACTTTATCTTCGGAGATAAATTCGCTTATGCAAAGCTTTTGGTGGGGTCATAAAGAGCGAGATAGGCGGATTCCTTAGATGAGTTAGAGTAAAATGGGGTTGCCAAAGACATGTGGAGGTATGGGTTTTCGTGATTTATTTTGCTTTAATAAAGCTCTCTTGGCAAAGCAAGTTTGGCGGATGTGGTCTATGCTGGACAGCTTAATTGCTTAGATTATGAAATACAAGTACTTTCTGGAATGTTCAATTCTTGAGGCTACAATCCGGGATAAACCGTCCTTTGCATGGCGTAACATCAAAGTGCTTGTGAACTATTCAAGGAAGGTTTGGTGTGGAGGATTGGGAACAGGAAAAAAGCGAAAGTTTGGAAGGACAAATGGGTGCCAAAATCCTTTTCTGGGAAGGTTTTTTCTGCCCCAAGAATACTTGATCCGAATGCAACAGTGTGTGAACTGTTTGATGCAAGTGGGAGCGGTTGGAACCAATGGCTGCTTGACCAACTGTTTTCTGTGGAAGAAAGACGGAATATCAAAAATATCCCAATCAGTCTATCAAACCAGGAAGATTGACTCATATGGAGGGGCACATCCAAAGGAGTATTCTCTGTAAAAAGTGCTTATCACTTACAAAAAGATTTGGAAAATTCACAACTGGCTGAAACTTCTTCTAGGAGACGGGATAGTGCAATATGGAAGTATATATGGAAATTAAATCTCCCAAACTCAGAAAAAGTGTTTTTCTGGAGGGCATGCCAGAATATTCTGCCAACAAGGGAGAACCTTAAAAGAAGGAAGATTATCCCAGATGCAAAATGTCTAGTTTGTAAAATGGAAGAGGAATCCATTGCCCATATTCTTTGGCACTGTCATTCAGCCAAAGATGTATGGGGTGGGGCAAGCTTCACTTTCCAGAAGAGCCAATTCCAAGAAGCTGACTTTCTAAAAATTGCAGAGGGAATGATGAGCAGATGTACCGTGGATGAATTTCAGCACTTTGTGGCTACGTCCCGGTGTATCTGGTTGAGGAGGAATAAGTTTCTTCATGAAGGCATCTTTTTCCATCCAAATTCAGTTGTTTTTAATGTAGCAGAGGCGGTAAGGGATTACCACCAGGCACAAACGGATACACGGTCTGCTGAGACTCCAACGGGTCCTTCTCCGGTAGGGAAGTCGAAAGCTCCTCCTCTCGGATGGCATAAGGTGAATTGGGATGCGGCGCTAGGAAAGCAAAACGGAAAAATGGGCTCGGGAGTGGTTGCCCGGGATCATTTGGGTAGAGTGGTTGCTGCTAGAAGTGTCACACGGCAAGGGGCTTTGAACCAGCAACAGTGGAGGCTATGGCTGCTTTTCTGGCCATGCAAACAGCACATGAGATGGGTATCCGAAAAGTGTGGTTCGAAGGGGATGCCAAAGAAATTATCAAAGCCGTGAACACTATGACGATAGATTGGAGCCAAATTGGGCATCTGGTGGATGATCTTCGTTCAGAGCTGAGTAGGTTTCATACCTGGAAAGTGACTTATGTCCGAAGAGAGAATAATCAAGCAGCCCACATGCTAGCAAGAAGGGCTACGGCTGAAAATATGGACCATAGGTGGACTTACTGTTCCCCAGAATGTATTAATGAAATTATTGCAGCAGAGTTTTATGCTCTGGCTCATGAATGTGTTGATTAAGGATATGAAATAATATCGAGTTTTTCAAAAAAAAAAAAAGTAGAGGCTATTCCATTCATAAAGGATCATTAAGTTTAACATATTGAAACCACTTTCCTCTTCCTTATAACAAACAAACAAAAACACTATGAATTTCAGTGTCAGAAACACAAAACCATGATCTCCTTCTAACTCGATAGATAAATAATTCAAACCATGATCTCCTTCTAACACAAAACCACGATCTCCTTATAACACGCACTATGGTTAAACAATGAGAGAACCAAAACAGAAACAAAGAAAACAGGCTAATGATGGAATCATAGAAAAAGAGTGTGAATTTGATGATGATGATGATAATGGTAAAGTGATGATTGTATAGTGGTAGGGTCAGCGGTTAATTAACTCAATTTCATTGGTTACTTTAATCAGTTTTAGATTTTCTTCATTGTCTTGGGATTTAGTTACAGGCGTAAAGATGTGATTGAGTAAATACCAAAAAAAGAAAAAGCATAACATAGGTTATATAAAAGTAATGTTATATATACAAAAAAATAAATAAATAAATTTGCAACTGTTAACACATATTAGCATTTATTGAGAAATGCTATTTTAAAAAAAAAAATAAAAATAAAAAAGTACATAATATAGGTCTAGCATTTTTCTAATAATTTACATTATACACAAGAGTAATTACTTCCTGCAAAGAACAAAAGGTATTTATATATACCAAACTTGCACTTAATAAATATTGTGAAAGAGAGAAAATAACAAATAACCTCGTTCTACCAAAAATTCTTAACATTTAACATTTGAAAAGCTTAGATGCATGTGAGCAAATGCAATATATATATATATATATACTTTTGAAGTGAAAGTGATAGATTTCATTAATCAAACAATCGTCTGTCAAACATTACAATATCTTGAATACATAAAGGAGTAGAAGCAATCCATTGATGCTCGTCACCCAGCTGCAAAGCCATCTTAGCCAGCCTATCAGCTGCTGTATTTGCCTCTCTGTGAACATGTTGGACCTTCCATGAACTGCATGCTCCTAAGATCCTCTTCGTGTCGTCAAGTAACTGACCCGCTTGTGCCCAACTTTGTTCCTCTCCTAGCAAGCTCTGCACGACACCCATGGAGTCGCCTTCAAGGATTACTTTGTCAATACCCTTCATTCGGATGAAACAAGCTGCTGTCCAGGCGGCTACAGTTTCGGCATTTAATGGATCGGTGATAAATAACTGAGTAGAGAACTTAGCAGATATTACCACCCCTTCATGATCACGTACTAGAATTCCTATTCCCATCCGTTGACCGTTCAAATCAATAGCAGCATCCCAATTACATTTCAGGAAACCCAGTGGCGGCACCTTTCATTTTTTCGGAACTCGTGGGCCAGTGGAGGCACGTAGTTGTTGGCTATTCGATCGTATCCCACTAGCATGTGTATTTGCTGCTTCTAACTGCTCTACTGCACGTTGATGAACATGAAAAGGTGCCGAGAATTTCTCCTCAAACACCCATTGGTTTCTCCAGAGCCAAATCTACCGAGCAGTTGAGGCAATCAAATCAAGTTCCTCAGCATCTGATCGGCGCATTAGCCCCTCAAAAATATCCAAAAAGCTAGTTTGATCTGACGTCGCCTTTTGAATTTTCCGAGGGCACTCGTGCCACACATCTTGGGCTGCCGGACAGCTCCAAAGTGCATGCCCAACCGACTCTATTTCACCTCTGCAGATTGGACATAACGCATCCGATACAACTTTGCGTTTGAACAAATTTCCATAGGTCGGAAGGATATTATTGCAAGCTTGCCACATAAATAATTTAACTACCTTTGGACCTCCTAGCCTCCAAATTCTTTTCCACAGATTCATCTTGGACCTTTCCTCCGAACTACCACCCATAAAACGATCACCAATCTCCTTTGCAACATGATAGGCACTCCGCACCGTGAATCTACAATTCTTGGCAGCTCCCCACACCATCTTGTCCGGTTGAGAGCTTGGGCAAATAGGTAAACCACAAATGGTAGCAGCTTCCTCAACATTAAAAATGGATTCCACCATAGGAATATTCCACCACCCAGTATTTTCGTCAATAAGATCACACACCTTTGCTTCTCCATCTAGAATACGGATAGGGGATTGTATCTCATGGGTGACTTGAGTAGGTAGCCATTTATCTCCCCATATATGAATAGATTTCCTGTCCCCCACTCTCCACACCAAACCCTCCCTAAGAAGGGGCTTAGCATTCCATATGCTACGCCAGGCATAGGACGGTTTCCTCCCCAACTGAGCGTCCATGAAGGTGCCATTCAGGAAATACTTCTCCTTCAAAATTTGTGCCACTAGGGAGTTCGGTGTTTGAAGTAACCTCCACCCTTGCTTTGCCAACATAGCCAGATTAAAGCACTCCAAATCACGATAGCCCAACCCCCCGGCCTCCTTCGAACGATCCATCTTAGCCCAACTCAACCATGCGATCTTTTTGTCATTATCTTTGTGCCCCCACCAAAATTTCGACATCATAGAATTAATGTCTCGGCACAAGGTTTTTGGCAGTTGAAACATGCTCATTGTATACGTCGGGATTGCTTGAACCACCGCTTTTAGAAGCACCTCTTTCCTAGCTTGTGATAAGAATTTTTCCTTCCACCCGTGCATCCTGTCCCAAATACGTACACCCTTTCAACCCTTCAAAAGAACGATATCGAGAACGCCCAACAAGTGCCGGAAGGCCCAAATAGTGTTCATATTTTTGTGTGGGTGGTACCCCAATGAGATGGGATAAATTTGCACGAACATCAGACTTTGTATTTCAGCTGAAAAATATAGAAGTCTTCTCCTTATTTAATTTTTCACCCGATGCATGCTCATAAGAGTCGAGAATTTCTTGTATACTTTCCAACTCCGATGCTTTTGCTTTGCAAAATAGAAGGCTGTCATCTGCAAAAAACAAATGATTAAGCCTTGTACCTCCCCGGCCCCCGGGTGATCGGCAAACCCGTAAACCCCCCTTCACGTTCGCCCCTCTGCAAAGCCTCACTTAACCCTTCCACACATAAAATGAAGAAATATGGCGAAATTGGGTCTCCTTGTCGCAAGCCCTAACTAGGGACGATTTCACCGTAAGCTTGGCCGTTAATAAGAACTGCGTACTTTACGGTACGCACACATTTCATCACCAGAAAAACCCATTTTTCGTTGAAACCCAACCGTCTCATAACCGTTTCTAAGAAGTCTCATTCTACCCTGTTGTACGCCTTACTCATGTCTAACTTCAAGGCCACATATCCCTCCTTACCAGAAAGACGTGAGTCCATTGTGTGTAGGGCTTCAAAGGCAATGAGAACATTGTCGGTTATGAGCCTCCCGGGGATGAAGGCACTTTGATTCGGTGAAATAATCTCCCCCAACACCCCCTTCAACCTATTAGCCAAAACCTTTGCAATCAACTTGTAGATTACATTACAAAGGCTTATTGGCCGAAATTCCGTAACTCGGGAAGGATTCTTTTTCTTTGGTATAAGCGCAATGTTGGTGACATTAATATCCTCCTCAAAATTACCGTAGTTTAAAAAATCAAGTATGGCTTGACAGACATCCTTCCGTACTGTGCTCCATGAATGTTGATAAAAGCAGGCGGAGAAACCATCCGGACCCGGGGATTTTAATGGATGCATTTGCGCTAACGCATGATCCACTTCACACTCTTCAAATTGACGAGTAAGCTTAGCATTCATACTCTCCGTGATTCTGGCCTGCATCCCTTCTAAAAATTCCTCTTTCCCCACCGTACCTTCAGAAGTAAACAACTTCTTATAGTATGACACAAAGGCACCCCCTATGTCCTCCACTTTTGTCAACACTCGATCCTCCTCATCAACCACCCATTTGATGGTGTTAACCCGTCTTCGATGGCTAGCCCATGCATGGAAAAAGGGGGTATTCCTGTCCCCATCCTGATACCAACTTTGTTTAGCCCGTTGCTTCCACCGTGTGTCTTCAAAATCCAACAACGTGTCTATCTCATGTTGCAAGACTTTAATTTCTTCATTATGGGCGAGCCCCTCCAGACTTTGGATTTCAGCAAGAGCTTTAGTTTTTTCTTTTACAATATCTTCATTCTTTCCAAACTTCTTTAAACTCCACCACTTCAGCTTTGATTGACACCTTTCGAGCTTGCATCGGACCTTCGTCATTGCATTTACACCAATGTCGTCGTTCTTCCAAGCTTCATCGACAATCGGCCCCCAGAATGTATTAATGAAATTATTGCAGCAGAGTTTTATGCTCTGGCTCATGAATGTGTTGATTAAGGATATGAAATAATATCGAGTTTTTCAAAAAAAAAAAAAGTAGAGGCTATTCCATTCATAAAGGATCATTAAGTTTAACATATTGAAACCACTTTCCTCTTCCTTATAACAAACAAACAAAAACACTATGAATTTCAGTGTCAGAAACACAAAACCATGATCTCCTTCTAACTCGATAGATAAATAATTCAAACCATGATCTCCTTCTAACACAAAACCACGATCTCCTTATAACACACACTATGGTTAAACAATGAGAGAACCAAAACAGAAACAAAGAAAACAGGCTAATGATGGAATCATAGAAAAAGAGTGTGAATTTGATGATGATGATGATAATGGTAAAGTGATGATTGTATAGTGGTAGGGTCAGCGGTTAATTAACTCAATTTCATTGGTTACTTTAATCAGTTTTAGATTTTCTT